>CAKNWU010044734.1:0-13210 GCA_932072015.1 Andricus quercustozae
GGGAAATCCTATTTTTAATTCTAAATTTAACAAACTACAAAATTTTATTTTTTTGTAACATTTGTTTTTAGTTCATTAATGATGTAAGGAACATGTTTTGGTTAATTAAAGTAGATAATAAATAATTTGAATCTGCCTGCTATGCTAAAATGATTTTCATTATCGGGAAATCCTATTTTTAATTCAAAATAAAATAAAATTAGGAAACATTCCAAGCAGGATAATGAGTATTTCATTTAATCTTTTAAAATATTAATTCATTTCATTTTTAAACAATTATATACCAAATTGGATCATTATTACAATGTAAATTCTTTATTATTTATTACTAAGATAAACGATGTTTACTCCTTGCCATTATGCAACATAAATCATGTTAAACAATATATTTAATATTTTGTTATATTAATAAGTGATACTTAAAAAGATTTAAAAAAGTACTTAATTTCCTTCTCAGGATGCTTTCTAATTTTTATTTCTTTAGAATTAGAAATATCAATTCACGATAACAAGAATCACTGTAGAACAGTCAGAACATTCATATTCCAAAGAAGCTCTCAAAATTACATTATTTTAGACTATAAACATTACAAATTAATAAATCTTTAATTCTAAATTTTAAAAATTAAAATATTTTCAGTTTTAATTTTTCAGAATTGTAGAACTTTGAAATGCCGTTTATGAAAACTGAAGATTTTTTTATTTTTAAACTTAATTTACTTTGCAAATTTCTTCAATTCTGAAGATTTAGAAATTCCAAATTGACCTTTGATTTCCAAATCATAAGGATTTTAAGAATTTTATTTAGATATGTTTACAATTGAAGAGTATCCAGTTGTAAATCTTAAAAATTAAAGTACTTAAACAAAATAAAATCATTCTAAATTATATCATTTAAAATTATACATCTTAAAAATTGAACGATCTTAAATTATTAATCTTCAAAATAGATATATTTTCAAAATATTTTCAAAATTTCATGATTTTAAACTATAAACATTCCAAATTAATTTTCTGCTAGAACTCTGCAAATTTGTTTGAGCATAACATTTTATTCATGAAATATGCAAGTAGTAATTGAAAAGTGAATGTTGAAAAATAAAACAAACATATAAACACTCAGAAAAATGTTTGCTTGAATCAAACAAGTGCTTTCTTTGATACAGGGTTAACCAAATAATGGATTGATTGAAAGAAATATTTGTTTGATTAAAACAAAATTTACTTGATTCAAATAGACTTTTGTTTTAATTCAAACAAATTTGATTTAAAATATACAATATAAATCAATAAAAACATATAGAAAATGTCTTGCTTTGATATAGGGTTAAACAAATGTTTCCTTGATTTAAACAAACATTTTTCTGAGTGTAGGGATATATAAACTACCGTCAAGAATTATTCGGTACAACTAGCGCGAGCACTATTAAAAATAACTGCTGACTTTGAAACTTGATTAATCATTCAAAAAAAGAGTGAGAAGTATAAATTTCATATTTTAGCTACAACTTTCCTAGGTGATGCCACCAGTTGAAGTCAAGGAACACAATTTAAGAAATTCTGGCATTTCTTTAAAAACGTTATTGCGTGGAATAATGTCTTCAAAAGGTCAAAACTATCTTTATTATAGCTTATTCGACGCGAAATTTCATAAGCTTTCTAACAAGTTTTTAGACAAGCTTCTCGCGTCTTTTTTTAACGAGTAATCACGTTTCAAAGTCACTAGTGATTTTTAATAGTACTAGCGCGTAATTACTTAGGGATCACAAAATTCTAGAAAAATAATTGTAACGCAATTAAAATATTTGTAATAACGGTATTTTATAATTTCCCATTTCTCTTGGCTTGGATTAAATGTGCCTACGTCTATCTGGTCTTGAAGTTTCACCAGCATATTGTAGCTGCTTCCGCTTCTGCCGGGGCCGGCGCGGGAAGTTAAAACCATATCGTTGAGCTATTGCTACTGTCATTGGATGATGTCGGCGGTCTTCTACTCCTACTATAACCATGTTCTGATTTATATCAAACATTGGGCGAAGAACACCATCATTGTTGACCACAACGCCATGGTAGAACTGATGTCCTTCGTCCATCACTGCTCTATAGTGTACTGTACGGTCTCCCTGTATCATAAATGGTACCAAAGCACCAGTTTGATCTTCGAAAAAATGAATATTAAGATCTTCATGTACGTCAGGCTCTTCAGCTGGTACATCGGCCGACGATAAACTTAATTCTGTAGGGAAAAATAGAATTGAATCAATTTTTATACAAAGGGTTTCTGATTTAAACAATTTACAATAGAGAATAAATATACAGCAATGGGGATGTTGTGGAAAGTGCGTTGGGCCAATCAGCATTTTTATCAGTAGATTTGACTTAGTATCCACACTGCCTGAGCCCTATTTAAAGTTTCCAGAAGAAAACTTATTTACAAAGTTGGAACTTTTCCCTCACAGAAAAATCACGAGCTTTTTTATTATAACTTTAGATATGTACCATAAACTGAGGCTGTGTATTGTTATATTTACCGTATTACACGAAAAGAGGAAAGTTAAACGACTAGTCAAGGAAAGTAAAGATAAAATCAGAACAGAACAAGAAAAGAAAATACAAAACGATTTTGAAGGACACATGAAATTATTATTTAAAGAGATGAAGGGAAGTAAAAGTACAGAGTTTGACAGCATGAGAAACAGCAAAGGTGAAATGCTATATAATACAGACGGGGTAGTAGACGCTTTGAGAGACTCTTTTAAAGAATTATTAGGAGGTGAAGATATAGGGCAACAGAACTGCGACATAGAACATAATGCATTAGAAAACCCAATTGAGAAAGTCGGAGTCACTGAGGTTAGAGATATAATTAAGAAACTAAAAATAGGTAAGACCGCTGGTGTAGACAGCATTAGCGCTGAAATGCTTAAATACGGTGGCGCGTACATACCTCACAGATTGTGCGAATTAATAAATTTATTAATCGAGATGGGAAAAGTGCCAGACGATTGGAGAAAAGCGATTATTGTACCAAAAGTGGATTTATGCCAGGAAGATCATGTACGGATCAAATATTGAATATACATGCGGGAAAACACTGATGGACAAAGTGAGAAACGAAATAATCCTCAAAGAATGTGGTGCAAAGGAGAAAATATTTAACATATGGAAAAGAAATCAGTTAAGATGGTTCGGACATGTTGAAAGAATGAAATACAAGCGACTAACGAAACAAGTGTATGAAGGTAAAGTGAATGGCAGTATGTCCAGAGGCAGACCGCGGAAAGAATTATTAGAATGTGTGAATGAGACCCTAATTCGAAAAGACATAAGAAGCCTCAAAAACACGAGAGCTTGCATGAAAAAATGCATGGACGTGAAAGAAGCTGGAGAAGTATGCCAGGACAATAAAGTGTGGCGAAAAATAGTTTATAAAAAGAATTTCAGTAGAGTGAATGACGCCTGAAAAAAAGACCTTAGATACTAATCGGCCCGAGTGGAGAACCTCACATAACAACCTTGTGAGGCTCTTCACTGGGGGTGATCGCTAAAGAGATTGATCAGCAACCTGGGTCGGAGCAGTGTTGCGGAACAAACGTGTTATTTTAATAAATAACACGAGAATTCTGGATCAATCTAAAAATCTTTACCTTATACCTACATACCTATCTATGCATTACTATTTTCCAACCTAGCGAGACACGCATACCCCGAAAGGGAAATGGTGTAATGCTATAATAAAAATAATAGTATATTTACCAATAGAATTAAGGATAACCGCTGAAGTGAAAAGAAGGGATGTAAGAACAATGTTCATTGTCTCCAGATGGTAGAAACTGATTGTATAAACTGTTATTCCATTGCGGAATCCAACCCGAATATACGTATGTTTTTGAGATATTTTAATTTCATACATTTTGAAGATTTATGGTATATAAACAACTTAGTGGAAAACTAACAGCACTTTTTTACGCAATCAAAAAGTCAATATACTATAATAGTTTGAAGGACATAATTACTTAATGATAATAAACACACTGTTAAAAATGTTTGAGATTCTACAACACTTCTACAATACAAGCGTAAGGTAAATTTGCAAACACGGTATTGGAATAGCGAATTTGCAATACATGTATTGTAGCGTTTATAAGTCAAAAATTGTGCGCAAGGAATTCATGGAATTCATGGAATTCAAGGAATTCACGGAATTCATGGAATTCAAGGAATTCATGAAATTCATAGAATTCATGAAATGCACGGAATGCATGGAATTCACGCAATACATGAAAATCACAGAATGCATGGAATCCACTGAATTCTTGTAATTCGTGGGATTCTCGGAATTCGTAGAATTAGCAGAATTCACGGAATTGAAGGAGTTGACTAAATTCATGGAATTGACGGAATTCACATTCCATGAATTCCTTGAATTCCTTGAATTTCGTGAATACCTTGAATTCCAGGAGTTCCTTCAATTCATTAAAAAAATGTAATGAGAATGCAATTGTGAAACAATTTTAGCTTTATTGAAAAAATTAGAAGACAATCTTGTAAAACTTTTAAATAAACTACGTCACCTCCTGCAAAATAATAAGGTTACTGCTTCAAAATGAAAAAACTAGAATTATTTACACACTTAATAAAAGCTTTTATTTATATATTCAAGATGATCGCTTTGTTAGCCAAGTAATTTAGTCATTAAGACAAAGCAATTGTTTCGTAATGTAAAAAAATGTTGGTTCAATAAATCAAAATAATTCTTTTAATTAGAAAAAGATTTTTGTTTGAACATCAAAATATATCTTTAATCTGAATCGAAAATGAACCAAGAAATTTCTTTAAATTAAATAAATTTGTTATTGACCATTAAGCTATTTGAAAAAATACACTCACAAAAATTTTTGGTTTGAATCAAACATTCTTTCTTTGATATAGGGTCAAACAAGTGTTTGCTTCAAAGATTTTTCTGATTAGTAATAATTTCAATAATTATTTTGATGAAAATCACTCACGATATTATTTTTTATTTCAGAGGTTTGCAATGCCGCCTACCATGGAAAGCTGTTAGGTAAATTATCTGAACTCAATCATGGTGTCAGTGGTGAAGTCTATGCAGTTGATGGAAGGACCCTCTTCATCAAAGACTTCACATACGATGGAGAAGGCCCAGGTATAATTTTTTTTTTATTATGTTGTCAAAATTTTTAACATAAGCCTATCAAAAAGTCCTATCAAAATCAATTAGGATTTAGAAATCATAACAATTTGGGGCATTAACCTTTAACATTATCGCATTACGTTTCAAATTCAATCTTTATGAAGTACTAACAGTGATGGCAAGTAACTAGTTTCTTTTAAATAAATATCGTAACTAGTTACATTTTTTCCGTTACAATAACTATAAAATTCGTTACTTTTTTAGTTAATTTCGAAATATAGTTCACAAGTCTCTTTCAATGAAGATCAAAAAACTGTATTGCTTTCCTAAATTTTTTTTAATTTTTACTATTCAAATTGTGACGGCCAGCTTTCGAAAGATTTTTTAGTGCGGCAGGAATCATACTGATCTCGGGACGGGGTAGATTGAAAGAAGATGCTTTCGAAAATTTATTGCTGTTAAAAATAATCAAAGACTACACAGTCTAATTTACTTTAAAAAGTGAAAAAGTGACCAGAAGTGACTAATTTTAATTTGAATTGAAAATAATTCGATAAAATATATACGAATTCTATATGAATTTTAACAAATTTAGGATATATTCAAAAAAATTAATTATAATTTAAATATAAATTCGAGACAATTTTCAGAGATTTAAAGGAAATTAGAAGAATTTGATGATTTATGTTAAAACTCAAGTGAATGGAAAAAAAATTTTATACAAAATCTTCCACTGATTTCAGTAAAATTGATGTGAATTAAGAAGAATTAAAGGTGAATTAAAAAAAAATTTCGGGGGGATTAAAAAAAGTTTGACATTTTTATTCAAATCTATTCAATTGAGTAAAACTGAGTCAATTCAAAAGAATTCAAGTGGATTAAAAATAATTCAGCGAGAGTTCAACAATCAAGAGAATTCAAAATATTTGAAAAGAATGCATGGCTCAATAAGAATTCAGGGTGAGTCCCAAATGAATTCAAATGTTTTGAAAAACGTGTTCAAATCCAAAATATTCCCCTGATTTCAGTGAAATTGGAGCGAGTGTAGAAAAATTCAATAAAATTGAAAAGACTTTGGCGAAATTCATTGAATGGTAATGCGAATTTAGCAAAAATTCAAAAAAAAATTTTAAAAACAATATATCCCACTGATTTTATTAAAATTGTAGTGCATTTAGAAGAATTCAAGGAAATTCAAAAGAATTTGTTAAAAATCTTAAGAATTCAAGTTAAGTTTAAAAGACTTCAGGGTGAATTAAAAAGAAACTAAAAATTTGTGTTCAAATGCATTCAATAGAGCAGAATTGAGTAAATTTAGAAGAATTAAAATTAATTCAAAAGAACTCAGCGAGAATTAAAAGAATTAAGTGAAAATTAAAAAAATCAAAAGAATTATAAATAATTCAGCATTTCTAAAAATAATTCCAGGTGAGTTCCAAATGAATTCAAATGAGTTGAAAAAATTCAAAAAATCAAAAAAATCCACTGATTTCAATAAAGTTGGAGTGAGTTTAGAAGAGTTTAAGGAAACTCAAAAAAATTTGATGAAATTCATTAGAATTTGAAAGAAAATATTTGTGCAGAATTAAAAAAATTTCCAGCGAATTGAGAAAAATGGGTATTAACATAATTCATGGCGAATTCAAGATAATTCAAGCAAATTTAAAAAAAAAACATAGAATCAAATAAATTCGAGTAAATTAAAAAAAAATTAAATGGAACGACAATAATTTGATGGAACTCATAAAAATTTACGGTAAATTTAACAAACATTCAAGTAAACTTAAAAAAATAAAAAAGTACCAAATATTTCACTGATTTTAGTAAAATTAGTCAATTCAGAAGAATATTCAAGGGAATTCAAAAGAATTTCGTAAAGTTACTAGTTCAAGTTGAATTTAAAAGATACCAGGGTGAATTTAAAACAAAGTTGAAATTCATTAATTATAATAAAATTGATTGAATTTAGAAGAATTTAAGTGAATTAAAAAAATCAGCAAGAGATAACAAAAAATCTAGAGAATTCCAAAGAATGAAAAAAATGGAAGAATTAAGAATGTAATAAGAATTCATGGTGAGCTCCAAATTAATGCAGATGAATAAATCAGTAAAAGTGGAGTGAGTTTAGAAAAATTAGAAGAATATAATTTAACAAATTTTTTAAATTAAAAAATGTTCTATATAATTCAGTAAAATGGGCGTTAACAGAAATCAAGGCAAAGTCCGGATAATTTAAGTTAATTGGAAAAAAAAGGATGAAATTAAATTCAAACGAATTTAGAAAAATTTAAGGAAAATGAGAAGAATTTTATGGATTTCATAAATATTTATGGTAAATAACAAAATATTTAAGAGGATTTTAAACAATTAAAAAATATTGTTGAAACATTAATTGAATTAATTAAATTTGCAATTAATTGCGAAAAATTCTAGGGATTACAAAAGAATTTGATGAAATACCTAAGAATTGTAGAAGAGCTTAAAAGCCTTCAGGGCAAATAAAAAAAGCAATGATTTGAATATGATTAAGAGAATTTAAAATAATTCAGCTGAATTAAAAAAATCAGAGAAAATATTCAAAATTCAAGAGAATTCAAAGGAATTTATAAGAATTCAGGTTATATTTATAAGAATTCCGAGTGAATTCAAACGAAATGAAAAATCTTGTGAAAATTCAAAATATTCCATTGATGCCAGCAAAATTAGAGTGAATTCAGAAGTATTCAATGGAATTCAAGAGATTTCAATGAGATTCATACGAAATTAGGAAAAATTAAAAATAATTCAAGTGAATAGAACCAAATTTTTGTTATTCAACAAAAATTCCATGGAATTCAGCTAAATGGGAGTGAATAGAAATAATGAATAAAAATTCAAACAAAGTTATTAGAATTCAACAAAAATTGACAATCCAAAAAACATTCATTGAACTTGATATATTTCAAGGGAATTTCAAAGAGTTCAGGATAAATTCAAAAGAATTCAAAGGAATTAAAAAAAATTCAATAAAAATTAGAAATCTTCGAGTTCTCTGTTAAAATTTATTGAAAAAAGTGAGTGATATTTTTATTTAAAAAGGAGACTGTAGTGACTTTATCTTACAAAAGTGAGTAAAAAGTTATTTAAGAAATAAACGTTAATTCCTTGCTTTTGTATATATTCATAAAATACAAAAATAACTAAAAAAAAATTACATGTGGAAACGGTAACGATAAATATTTATTGAGGCTATCGTTGAAGAATAGTTGATTGAGGTAGAAGTTGCAAATCGTCTAAAATATAAATAATTTTTCTCCTATTATTATTACAAACTGTAATTATTTATAATGTTAAAAATTAATTTTCAGCTGCCTTTTTCTATGCGGGAAACTCAAAAGCTCCGGGAAATAATGGATTCAGAGTTCGGGACGAGCGAGGAACGTAAGTACATGAGATAATATTAACTTATGCAAACTTCATAATATGTAGGTAGCTTGAAGCTATTGGAACTCCAAACATAACATTATTATGTTGTACAATGATAATATCAAACTTTTGTCAGGTTGTAAAAAACGTTGGATAGAAGAGAACTTAATTTTCAACTTTTATTTTCGTTCTCACTTCTCTCTGTGGTGTGGGCCGAAAAAAATCAAAATGATAAGATTCATTGGTAATAGCACTGAAAAGTTTCTTTGCGGCATCACAAAAAAATTCCAAAAATTTATCACCATTAAGCAAGTCAATTAAAAATCTTCAAATTTTTAATTTTTTAAATTTTTCTTGTATGGAAATTTTTTTTTATTTGTTTGGGTGTAAATTTTATGGAAGATAAAGTAAGAAAAACATTCTTCGGAAAAATATAATATTTGAAAAAGTAACAAAAAATGCACTTTTGTTAATGTTTTGTTTTATGACCTTTTTATTAAACTAACAAAACACGCACATATTTTTAAGTTTCAAAAAAAATTCTTTTCTATTTTTTCGATTAATTATATTTGTTTATAATTAATGTTATGAGTTGATTACATCAGCTGATAATTAATGTACTTAATTATTAGTCATCACTTTAAAGCCTTCGTTTTTACGTTCCAACATTTCAAAATTCAGGATCCGTAAAATATAAAAGAAAAATTGTGTTTTAAATTGTAAAACATTTTCGTGCTTCTTTAGTTTATTAAAAAGAGCATCAAAAAATTAAAAACCGAAAAAAATTTTTTGGCAACTTTAGATCGAAAATTCATAAATTGAAAATTTTCAATCGATCTCCCCAATAGTGAGACATTTTTTAAATTTGTTCGTAATGCCACAAAAAAAAACTTTTCACTGCTATTACTCATGAATCTAATAATTTTTAGTTTGTGCAGAGGGATTCTATAATCATTTAATTTTTATTATTTCTTTAATAATGTTATTTACATTTTTGAAGCTTCTTCATCAAGCTATAATTCCAAAAAAATATATTAAAGTGCAAATTTTCAATATTTTCAAAACATTGGATCTCGAAATTAACCTAATTTTTAACTTCTACAATTCTTAACGAGATCTTATCACACCAATTACTATTACAAAATATACTTTTTATAATATATTTGGATAAAAGTTTACCAAATTTTGAAGACAAATTCAATATTTAAAGAACCTCAAACTGTTAAAATTTGACTTAAATTTCAAATTTAAATAGGTTTTGTCGGATGATCTGTTAAATTGGACTACCTGTTGAAGCAAGAAGCAAGCCATCTTTTTGATTCAGCATTAGTTCAGTTTTACTAATTGTTAGTCAAATATTGAATTAATTCGGAATAAAATAAAGGATTTTAGACAATTTATTAGGGCAAATTTTTCGGTCAACCATATTGGAAATTTTCAAAAAATTGAGTGCTGTGTAATTTGTATTCTCTAAGCATTGGATAGACAATCTCATGAAAGAGCGTATACAATATTTTGAAAAAATTCCCCCAACAAATTAAGGCCGATATTATTATAGTATCCGATTCCGCTAAAACAGATTATTTTTATGGTCATTTAAATAAAAATTTTGAGGGGTTAAGAGCAACAAAAATATTAAGGAAAGACAAATAAGGTTCCACAAAGTGTGTTTTTCATGTAATGAGAATGAACAGCCTCAAACTTTTTTTAACAAAATATTTGATAAAACGAAAAAACAAACAAACGTGCTACGCGCGCGATTATTATTTTTTGTTGTCTCACGCAGTTTTCAAATTTAAATATAAAATTAATATTTATAAAGCATTGTATTTCATTGAGTCTATTATCTAAAAAAATACAATTGATATCTTAACTTCAGAATGAAAGGGTGGCATGTCAAATTTTTGTAAATGAAATTATTTTAAAAAAAAAATCAAAAAAATTCTCACTTTAAAAAAAATTTAAGATTGGATTTTTGATCACTGTCCAAAGTTGGAAAAAATGTTTTTAGTGCATGCTACATTTCAACTAATATATGTTTTTCTTAAATAATGCTACTTATAACTAAAATCCACTAACATAACCTAAAGTTTTTCAAAATTTGGTTACAAAATCTTTGTTTCTAATTAAAAAAAATTAGCCGAAAGCCAATTTCTGTACAAACTCTGCTGATTTTGATGGTTTAAATTACTTACAGTGGTTTTAACCAGAATCTAGAACCAGTTAAGGTATAAACTGATTCCATATGCTGGTTAAAACCACCTTAAGTAGTTCATACTATCAATTTGGGAATGTCCGAATTTATCCCACATGTCCGAGATTACCCGGTTAGACGGTAGTCTAATACAGATCACACCACACACTACAAATTGACCTACTGCAAAGTTTCAAAAAGTTCACCACAGCCAAAAAAAATTAAAACCTATTTGATCCATAATTACCCGGCTTGATCCATAATTACCCCGGTTTACGGAAGTTAAAGACCATGTTTAATCTCTAAATAACGTCTCCAAAGGCGACACCGTTCTTTTTTGTAATAATGAAGGAAAGTCGAGCACACACATATGTGTCCTCAGCAGTCATTAATTAACTCGACACGTAGTCTGGTTTCACCTGGCGACATGAACTACGAATGTACATGGTAAAATGTAAAATAAAATAATCCGCGAGAGTTCTCAAACGCTCTCTATGTTAGAAATGTTAATTGTGTTAACAGGCCTAACGTTCTAAAGCGATACCGAAAGAAGGACATCACTTTAACACTGCCGGAAGGAAAGACCTTGAACAACATCAAGTGGTTTGCTGTATGGTGCGACGAATTCTCTGTGAGTATTTGGATCTATTCTCACCCTTTCATTTCCTTTTCTTTTTTTTTGTGGTTTTTTTTCTCGCTATTTCTCTCTGTATCACTCTCGCAACTCAAGTCAACGTGACCTTTTTGCTCGTTCGCTCGAATGCTTGAAAGGCCGATACCATTACGGCACAATACAACTTTCGCGCACTCATTTCTATAACCATAGTTGCACACTGGCGCCCATAATTATTTCTCTAGAGGTCATAAAATTGGTATTAATGATCTTCGTGCGGAGCAATGCGCCCGATTTTTTTACTCAGACCGTTTTGCTACTTTTTATGTAAATTACGATTCACCTTGACCCTGAGACATGTCTTGATCTTGATGCTTCGATCATGCGTAATAAATTTAAAAACTGATGGCAAAGAATGAGTTTGTTTATTAAAGATTGAAATTGAAGCTTCCTCGATTTTATTTTTATCATATATTTCAAAAAGATTGACGGTTAAACAAATGCAAAAGATTGATTCATTAATATGTTAATGAAAGAGTATTAAAAAAGAATTAATTTCTTGTATTGCAGTTTAAACAATTGAAAATATGTACAAACGTTGCCTAGATATATTATAGATCAATAAATGTAAATAGTTTCTTAATAAGTAACTTCAAATTCATATCTACATTTTATATTAATATTAGCATAACAGAAATATTCCCTAGTAGTTTCCTATCAAAAATTTTCCTTGTGAGGAAGCCTAAAAGGCCTCGAAACATGTATTTCAGAATGGATAAATAAATAAAATATAATAAAAAGATAAATAAAGATGGATAAATAATAAAAAAAGAGAGCGAGGTGATTTGGTTGTCTCTTTCCTTTTTTTTCTCTCTCTCTTTTTTCAATTGCTTTATAACTGTCTCTAATAAACCGATTACAATCTTGTTTAGAAACATATTTCTCTCATTTTTACAACTTTTTTGCAATAATTATGTTGCACAAATTGACTTTCCTGAGTATATGTTTATTACAAAACTGATTTTTTAAAACATACTTCTTTTTATGCCTTCTTGTGAAATTTTGTTACACAATTTGACTTTTTTATGTTTATATTTTTCAAAAAAATGTACTTCCAAAAATCTTCTAAAATTTATTTAAAGTACTCCACCTCTTCTCTTCTTTGCCACAGATCCTTTCAGTAAAAAGTATATCTTTGATTTCACTGTCCTTCAAATAAAATCAATGTATACCTATAGGTATCATATTAAATTGAATATGAAACGCTTAAGACTTGAAGTCGAAGTATATTGAATTTTCAAAATAAAAGTTTAAATTTAAAGCAAAATAGATGGACTTGCAAGCAAACAGTTGAATTTTCAACCTTCAAAGACAAATTTTCAAACCAAAAAGAATCAACTTCAACCACAAATAGTTACATTTTTAACCAAATAGTCGAATCTTCAAGCTAAAAAAAAAAATTGTTCAAAAGAGAGTTGAATTTTCAACTAAGATTTTTTATACCAAAAAAGAAGAGTTTTTAAATCAAAAATAATGAATTTTCAATCATAACAGATTAATTTTTAACAAACTAGCTGCATTTTCTACACAATAATTAAAGTATCAAAAAATTAGTTTAATTTTTAACCACATTGTTGAATTTTCAACCTACAAAGAAGAATTTTCAATCAAATAGTTGAATTTTCGTGAAAAAAAAACATTGTCTATCAAACAGTTACATTTGGAAAAAAATAGTTGACCTTTCAAGCAAAAGGGACGAATTTTCGACAAAATAGTTACATTTTTAACCAAATAGTTGATATTTCAACCTAAACAGATAAATTTTCAACCGAAAAGGACGAAT
>CAKNWU010044742.1:0-11047 GCA_932072015.1 Andricus quercustozae
TAAATATTTTAAGGTAAATAAAATAAAATTTTTGTAAAGTATTTAAAAAAATTTCAAGGAATTTTTAATAGATTTAAAAAATGTTAAAGAATTTCCAAGGATTTTAATGATTGGGAGGTATTGAAAAAAATTTGATTTGGTTTGAAAGCATTTCGTTTTGGGAAGACATGAAACGATTTTATTAGGACCTATAAAGTTTGAGGATATTTAAAAAAATTCCAAGGGGTTTTCAAAGGATTTTAACGGATTTTATCAGATTTCTGAGGATTTCAATAATTTTAAGGTGTTTTCGAAGGCTCTCGAGGTATTTTAATAAATTTCGCAGGAGTTAAGGAAATACCATTAGACTTCATGGAATTTGACGGGTCTCATTTATCCTAATAATTCTTATTTTCGTAATATTTTTACATTGCAAATTAATTATATAGATTAATTTTAATATAACTTCTATTAGATTCATATTTGTATGTTTATTTATCAAGGTTATGCAAGAAGAAATAATTTTCATGTTGCAAAACAGTATAATAAAAGTAAAATATTACTTTAAATTTCTTTTAAATGATTTTTAAATTGAAAAATAGGAAAACATCGATTATTTTCCATTTCCAACTAACTTCATTTTTTGCAAATAATTTTTGTGTAACTGAAGGACACGGATATGCAATTTTTATCATTTGAATGAATATTGTTTGCCTGGATTAACCTATCGATTTAGTATATTACTGGTAAGAAGAACAGTTTTTTATTAGCATTTTCTTTATAAAGTCACATCCAAAATTCAAGTCAATCCTATATAAAGAAACTTGCATGTAATTAAATTTAAGCGGCTTAAGGTATATGGAAAAATCTTCAATTATTCATAAATTTGAATGTGTAAACTAAACTTTCAAGCCATAAAATTAATGGAAAACTGCTTTATTATTGGATAATATAAAAACTCTTTGCTTTGTAATTCTGCAATTAATTATATGAAAAAATGCGTGCATTTAACAGTTAGATAGTAGGCTTTCTTTTAAAGGATATAAAGTCATTTGAAAAAAGGTACTCAGGGACACATTGCCGGCAGACATTTACTCATATTTAATCAAAATTAATTTTGGTTTCTAGTGAATTAAAACTAATTCTGACATAAGTTATTGTGGGGAAAATAGTCTCAATAAAACCCAGTATTTCGAAAAAATTGTTCCTCTAAAGAGAAGCATATAATATTCTAGGATCATGATATTGTCAGCTTTTTGATTTTCACCCATATATCATAATTTTATTTGGCCAAAAAGGCCTGTTAAATACATCAATCGATTTGCCGCATTATAACAAAATAATTTTAGTACTTAGAACATTGTTATATTTTCCAAAATGATAAAAGTTTTTCCCTCACAAAATATTTGAAAAATTTATAAATCTGTACATGTCATAAATTCATTTGGTCATAGAATGTTTGTAATTGGGTCGATTCATTTGGTAAAAATTAACAAATTTAGTACTCATCATGTTACTATATTCCTAATATTAAAATAAAAAAATTACCTATAACCGAAAAATTGAACATTTCTTAAAGTTAAAAATGTTTGTATTGATATAGCTATAAACATTCTATCGAATTATATTAACTAGACACCTGGTTTCTAAAAAAAATGTCGTTTACAGGGCTTGGTATTATTAAAATGCCACTATTGTGATAAAAATTCTTAAGCATTTCGAATTTTTTATATTAATTTTTTGTCATGCTCACGATATTGTATAAATCAACAGCAACCTTTTTTGTACAAAAAGGGTGCATTTCATTAAAGTCTACATTCGATAAGAAAATTATAGATATATTATTCCTACTTGAGTTTTAGAATAATATTTATAGATTTGTGCAAAATAGTTGGCCTAATTTTATATTTTTACATTCCCATCTTAATTAGAAGGTAAAATGTAACTTCTTCGGTTTCAGTTTTCATCAAATCTCTACGTTTTGAGACCCTCTGAGTCAGTAAATACGATTTTTACGATTTTTAATCTGGCTTTATATCTGTCTGTATCCTGCAGGTACGATAATTTTCGAAAGACTCATCGCATTGAATTTAGCTCTGGCACACTTTTTTAAGGCCTGAAAAGAAAGGACCAGTTCGTTAACCAGTCAAAAAGATCTACAAATTTACTTGGTACCATTTTTTGATGAGACTTATAATTCTTGATTTAATCGCGATAACGCTTTAAAAAAATAATTCCATTTTCCAGAAAAACTATGTGAAAAACGAAAAAACTTTAACATGAAAATCTATTTACCTTAAAAAGATCTAAAAAATAACTTCAAACCATTTACAAATATGACGTATAGTTTCTGTTTTAATTGTGATAAGGCTTTTAAAAAATCTATTTTCCAGTCGAACTATGCGACATTAAAAAAAGTTCAGAAACACAATTGTTTCTTTCAAGCAAACCTACAAAACCGCGTTTAACCTTTTCCTGATAAAATTCACAGTTCTCTTTGAAACATCGAAACTGCTATTGATAAATCGAAAATTTAAATTTTCAGCATAACGAATATTATAAAGAAAATTAAAAGTAATTATAATGAAAATTGAGCCAAAGCCAGATTAAAAAATATTTACAAGGGTGTGTATAAAGATACAAGGAATTATTTTGATTGCATAATTTATTAGAAAATTATATGAATACATATAAAATATCGAGCGCGAAGCACGAGTATTATAATGAAAATCCTCAATCAAAATAAATCTCTTTTTAACCTAAAATGGAAACAAATATAATGAACTCCTTAAAAGAAGAGATTTCGACAGTTTAGTAACATTTGCGCGAGGTAAATGCATTATCGAGCACATAGCGCGAGTTCCGACAAATGAGCGCATTAGCTGCGCTTAAACTTGCGAGGGAAGCGCGCAGTAAAAATATTCCCGCGCAGCAAGCACATTTTTTTAACCAATTCATAAAAATTCGCAGCTATGCGGTGATTTTCTACAAAATTTTGGCTAAAAAGCTCGGCAAAATCGCGCAAAGAAAACCCACAACACAGAACACTCTACCCTGTTCTATCGGAATAGGGTACAGCTTCTTGCAGAAAATAAAGATGTTGAGGAATAAGAGGCGGTAGGCCGTAGCTGTTAAAGTACGTTCTGCGGCCATATCGGTCAATATCAACCGTGACCCAGTGCGATCCTTTTATATTATGTGGATTCGTATTGAAAATTAAAGCAGTTGATCTCATCCACACCTTCGGTATCCGATCCGCAGGGAACACAGTCAAAATCTCAGGATAAATTTTGTTGCAGCTAATTTCAAGATGGGGTACCATCTCACTCGGAGATGGTGTACGAAACTATCTTCATTGTTTTTGCCGCAAAACAGTAAAAACAATTGACAGCAAATGTCGTTTCGTACTCCAATTCCGAGGGAAACGATACCTTGTGAAGTCGTAGCATTCACCCTACAAAGAATAATTTTTGTTGCAGGGAAATCGTACCCTGAAATCAGCGTTAGATTCACACTTTGTTTTTTCTGTGAATACACCAGTGGTATGTTGCGGAATTACTTAAAGTACTCGAAGTACCTTTAGGCTGTCCATCTCTATTTCCAGGACTTCCAAGTGAGGGCAAATCTGGCCTCAGTCGTGGTTCGATTAATTATTTTTACCAAACATATATATGTTTTTATCGACCAGCCTCATTGTCACCGTCGTCGCTTGATTGGCAATTTCAGAATAGTCATTTTCTTTCAGTGCAATCTGAATGCAACGTGTCGTACCGCAGTGTTATTTCTTCTGATCTTTGACTTTAAAGCCAGCTTTTAAGTTTAGTTGCATTATTGACAGTACATGTGAAAAAAGCTCCTTTTCTCACGCCGTGATGAAAACAGTAGTCTTTACTCGTTTCTAATTTACAAAAGTAGGGCAGGTTATATTCTTTCAGGTTGATAATCTGTCTGCTCATAACATTTTGCAAAAGTTCTGCCTTTTCTCGGCTGTAGGTATAGATTTGTCCAGCCGTGATAATGACACGTGAGTCAGTTATTTTGTTGTTACGCAGCGCCAGAGATCCGAGAAGGGATAAGGTGGTGCAGCTATCCAGTGTCCGATATAATTATGATCTACTGCAATGAAGACCACATCTTTTGTAATAAACTTATTTTCAAGGTTACAAAAGCCTTGAATATCAATGAAGTAGTCCATAATGTTTTTCGCAGAATAAGAGTCTTGCTAATGATGAGCCTGAAGAAGACGGCGACAACAAAGAGCTCCGTTCCGCACACATTGAGAAATCTCGTAACGAAACGACAGACTTTTAAGGCTATTTTGGACGAAGAAAGATAATGACGTATGCTGAAGATTTTTCCTCTACCATTTTTTTCAATGTTCACACACATGGAAAAAATAAGTTTTATAACATTTACGGAGCTAATTCAAGAGTAGCGGATATTGAAGATAGTTTAGTGGAAGTCAGAAAAGTCTGGCTATAAAATGTGATAAACTTTTTTTACTAGATGTATAGAACGTTTTAATTTTATTTAAAATCCGAGGCGATATAACATGTACTGGCATTTATTACACACCTACAAACTTATTTTCACTTATACATATAATCGGATGCTTAAATGCTTTAAAAAATCTTTATTAACCGCTGAGGATTCAAACCCTACAAAAACTACCTAACCATGTATAAAATATTTTAAAGACTATTTTATGGAAAACAACGAAAAGGTGAATCAGATTTTTTAAACAAATACTCAGAAAATGAGCTAAGAATAAAAACATTATGAACCGAAACTAAAATTTAGAATTGGCGGTCTCTAAATTTGTTTTCAGAAAGATAATAAATAAGTCTTCAAATCTGTTACAAAATGAAAAAATAACTGCATGCTCAAAACCATTTACTAAGCTCTATTTCAACAACAAAGCCACCCCTATAACTATCGACCTTCACATATAGTAAGCAAAACATACACACTTGCGCATGAAGTATTTTCCGAATCGTTTTGAATTTTACGGAATTGCGTTCTCCATTTCATACAATGCAGTGCTTTAGAAAAACACTCAGTGTCTCGAAATTATTTTCTTCGAATCTTTTGAAGACTTTATACCGATTTACTCGACAAAAATTATCGAACTTTTTTATTTGAAGCTCACTTTACAAATTACGAAACTTTTTTATAATTACAGTTGAATAATTTTACAGTTTGCCTGGAATGTTTTGGAAAGTATATAAAACTCCGCTGTTCAGTTATCGTTTATATCCGCTGCTCTTGAATTAGTTCCATAAAATTTATAAAACTTATTTTTTCCGTGTAGATGCATTTTCAAGATATAACGACGGGAAGGTAAAAAGGTACTTATTTCCTGTCCAAACCTGTCCTGATATCTATTAGTATGATCACCAAATATTGACTTTGTCAATTTCCGAATATTTCCAACAGTTTATTTAACATTGCTAATAATCATCTCGTGAATCTAAACTTTCTATATCGCTACTACCATGTAAGATACCGCAGTACCCAACAACGTCCTTTTATTTCAAATTAAATTCTAAAGCATAATTTTTTATATAATTGTGAGTCAGAGCATTGCATACAATTAATACGAAAATGAGTAATTGTTCATATGTTTCTTATCTGCCCAGGAAGGCACACGTGCATTCCATTGTACTACGAAAACTGAAGTGACAGTCATAACATATTGAAAACTTTTAATGTAGTTCAATACTTTGTTAGATTCTCCTATAGATTCTCAGGGCACGTGGATCATCTGTACTGGACACCTTCATTCTACTTGATTTTCGTTATATTTGTTTCTAAAAACGAAATGAAATTTGAATCAAATTTGTCTTCATGCAAAAGTAATGGTAAATACAGATAATCTCATTTTTATTCTAAAAATGGAGCAAATGAAAAAGCAAATGAAAGGATGTTGCTGGGCATTGAGGTATCTTGAATGGCGTAGTATAGCGATAGAAAGTGTTAATTCACGAGTATATTATCAGCAACTTTAAATAAACAGTTATGAAAATTCTTAAATTGACGAAGTCAATATTTGATGATCACACTGATCGACATCAGGTCAGGTGGGGGCAGGTATTGAATACCTTTTTACACTCTCGCCATTGTCTTTTGAAAATACAAATATGTCAACATTAGCAAAAACGGTGGAAAACAATCTTTACCATATGTTATAATATATGCGTCTTTCTTTAAGCCCACCGACCATTTTTCATTTCGTCCAAAGTAGCCTTACAAATCGAATATTTCGTTACGTGGTTTGTCGTTTGTGCGCGGCACACAGCTCTTTGTCGCCGCCGTGGCGTATTATTTTAAAGCCGTCTTCTTCAAACTCATCATCTGCAAGACTTGTAATGAGCGACAAGTATTATGAACTACGTAAATGATATCAAAGGCTTTCGCGACCTTGAAAATATGTTAATTACAAAAGAAGTAGTCGTCATTGGAATGGATCGTCACTGTATCGGATATTGGATAGCTGCACCACCTTATCCCTTCTCGGATTTCTGTGGTGCTGCGATACAAGAAAATAACGGATTCACCTGTTATTTTTGCAGCATCGAGTGGTTTGAAGAAGACACTCCTACGAATTGTCTGCATACGAATCTTCGTGATATCGCAAAAACAAGTATTCAAATCTGTGCCTGCAGCCAGGAAAGAGCTGTACCTTTCCAATATATTATGAATAGACAGATTATAAACCTGAAAGAATTAACCTGTCCTACATTTGAAATCTGGAAACCAGTAAAGACTGCTGTTTTCATCACACCGTGAAAAAGAACGAAATTGTTTTACATGTAATGTCAATAACGCAACTGACCTTAAAATGTGTCTTTAAAATCAAAGACGAGAAGAAATATCGCTTTGCGGTATTACACGTTGCATTCAAAGTACACCGAAAACCAATGACTTCTAAAATTGACAATGTTGCGACGGAGGTGATATCGAGGATGGTCGCTGAAAATATACAAATTTCTGTTAAAAAAATCAATTAGACAACGACTGAGGCCAGAATTTGTCTTAACTTGTCAGCCCTGGAAATAGAGATGGACAGCCATCAGATACTTCGAGTACTTCAAGTGATACCGCGACATACGACTGGTGTATTTCCTGCGGATCAAATACCGAAGGTGTGGATGAGACCGGCTGCTTTAATTATCAACACGGATCCACACAATAAAAAAGGATCGCATTGGGTAGCGGTTTATATTGACCGAAATGGCCGCGGCACTTACTTTGACAGCTACGGCCGACCGCCTCTTAGTCGTCAACATCTTTATTTTCTGCGAGAAAACTGTACCCTGTTCCAATGGAACACAGCAGAGTTACAAAGTGCCTCTTCGGGAGTTTGTGGTCAGTTTTGTATTATGTTCTTGTATCATATGTGCATTGGGGTTTCTTTGCGCGCTTTTGCCAATCTTTTTAGCAAAAATTTGGTAGAAAATGACCGCATCGCTGCCAATTTTTTGAAAATGATTTTTAAGTGTATATTAATTCAAGCCAATTTTTTAGGATAAATATCAACACAAATATCAAGGCGGAGATTAGAATACGGGGTCATGAATATTAATACACACTTTGATTCCTGGGTTGAATCTTGCTCTTCACAACTTGCTACTTCATATGGGACAGAATACGTCAAGTTCACCCACCAAAAATTAATTTTTTTTAATCGGGTTGAAACTTGGCTGAATTATAGTCCTAGTGGACCTATATTAATTCACCAATCCACAGGTCCATTTATCAGCATTTATGTAAATTATTATTGCAAATGATTTTAAAGAGTTTAAAAAAGATTTTTTTTTTTAAATAGAAAAACACAATTTTTAAATCTGTTTTTTTTTTTTCAAAAAATCAATTTCAATTTTTATTTTCAAAAAAAAAATAAAAAATACACAGGTGAAGAATCGCGTGAAAAAGTTGAAACTTCAGGCCCCTGTATATTGACAACCGGTTAATAAATGAACTTGTGGTTTGGTGAATTAATATAGGTTCACTAGGACTATAATTCAGCCAAGTTTCAACCCGATCCAACAAAAAAACATTTTAGGTGTGTACACTTGACGTATTCTGCCCCATATACAGAATATAGTATACTTACATTTAATACTGCAAGCCACGTGTTACTTTTTAGAATATATCATATTTTTGCAAGTATCTTCAAAGTATCTTTAATTATCTCTCTTTTTCATGTTGCATCACTTATATGTCTTTTTCTAAGATTGATTGAAAATTCTCATTTGGAAGAGTGGGAAGTGTGTGTGATTTAGTCAACGAAATAAAATGATGTCCTAATCTACGATTTGTAATTAGTCATAATCATAAAAACAATAATAATCTTAATCATAATCATCATAATAATAGCTAATATTAGGAATATGTATCTTTCAGCTATAGGCTATTTTTAATGTTTTTAACTTATCATAGACCGGTATTTCAACACGGAGAAACTCTTGATTGTAAAATTTCATATCATAATATTTATTCTTTTTTTGCCAGAAGACAATAGCAAGCCAGAATAAAGCGTAACTATTTCAAGAATTACTATTGTGAATATTAAACTGTGAAGTTGTTATGTTTATTGGAATATAATAATAAATGATAAAATAATTGTACTCATACCAAAAGGAAGTTTCTATAATCCCTAGAAAAAACTGCCAGGGTGGTCGCAGAATACTAAATCTCGAACCTCTTCACAATAGGATTATTTTGAGTACAGCTCATTTAGTCGCAAATGAAGAACATCGTTTTAAAATGGTCAGGAAACACGAAGAAGTGGACAAGGGAGAATTTCTGTACAAAGCAGTGGAGGAGGCTGCTCTGCTGCAACACTTCGGCTTCGAGTTCAATATCAGGTGTAAACAAAATGCATCATACATTATCCATTCCAAATAAATACTCCTAACGGCCCGGGTCAAGAAAGCATAGGAGAAACACTTCCGCGAACAACTCCTCGGCAAGAGGATGCACGGCATTTTCCAGAGAAATGTGAAGGATCAGTCGATGTCGTATGGCCTAACGTTTGATTTCCTCAAATCACTCGGATTAAAGTCGGGCAAGGAGGGTTTCATTTTGGTGTGTCAAGACAGTGTCATTTCCACTTCAGCATATCGTCGCCACATTTTGAGCCAAGACATTCCCGATGATAGCTGCAGAACGTGGCATGCACACCCCGAGCATCTAGGACAGATACTATCTAGTTGTCCAACTCATGCGGGAACAAAGTTCATCCAAAGGCACAATGCGGCCTATCACTTTAAAGGCATTAGCCCTGATACCGCTCGGCTAAACGCACACAGTGAAAACTAGGCATTTATTTTTATTTGGGATCCTTTTTTGGGCGTTCTAATATGTGACGTGCGCCAAAGAAAGGGGGAAAAGTGAAAAGTGAAATCTTTCAGGGCGAGCGGTCAAAGTCGACCGGGTAGACGCGACTTTTAGGAGAGACGGAAGGCTCATGAAATTTTCCCTCTCCACTTACCATGGAATTCTCACGAAGAAAGAGATAGGTCGTAGACGCGGCTCACGGACGGGTATAGATGAGACGCGGTGATGTAGTGGTGAGTGGTGGGAGGTTTTTCACGGAATCTCGAGCTCTCGCGCGAAAGACTGATTTTTCGGGTACCTAACAACTCAATTATTAGCAATAATAACGCTTGAAATTTTTTTTCGATGGTTTCATTAAAAAATTAAACCCAAGAACTATCGAAAAGTGTAAAAACCTCGATTGCGATTTTTTTAGAGTAAGCCCCCTTTCTGCGGCGCACGTCACATATGATCTCACAAATAGTCTATTTTAGTACCAGTTTTTGTCTTGTTTAGTTTGCTAACTTCAGATTGACAAATGATCTGAGATAGCGAAGTAAATTGATTTAGAGGGAGCATTGTTTCAATTGTTCCAAACTTCAATCTTACAAAAAAAAAATAGATGAAAAGACCAGAAATCGGAACGTTTTAGGCTAAACCAGACCGTGTGCGGACTGGACACTTATAATTCTTAAGGGTGCGGGTCCGAACCCGGACCCTTCAATTTCTGTAGGGTCCTGATGCATACTGATGATTGATTCTCTGAACATAAAGAATTCTCTAAATTCATGTAATTCGAAGAATTAAAAAAAGTCCAAGAATTTAAAACATTCAAGTAAATCGTGGAATTCAAGAAGTTGGAGTAAACCCAAGAATTCAAGGAATTCCGTGAATTTAAGTGATTCGAGAAATTATAGTAATTCGATGAATTTAAGTAATACCAAGAATTCAAGTAATTCCACTAAATTGACGAATTCAAGTAATTCGACTAAATCGACGAATTCAAGAAATTCGAAGAATTCGAGAAGCGCTCTGAATTCAAACTATTCGAATAATTCAAGAAATTCTCTAAATTTAAGTTATTCGAAGGATTCAAGTAATTCAAAGAATTTGAGTGATTTCCTGAATTCAAGGAAGGCTGTGAATTCAAGGAAGTCTCTGAATTCGAGGAATTATCTAAATTCAAGGAATTCTCTGAATTCCAGGAATTCTCTCAATGCAAGGAATTCTCTCAATTGAAGGAATTCTCTGAGTTCAAGGAATTCTCTGAATTCAAGTAATTCTCTAAATTCAAGGAATACTCTAAATTCAAGGAATTCTCTACATTCAAGAAATTCGAACAATTGAAGTTAATCGAGTAAATCGAACAATTAAAGTTATTCGAGTAAATCGAATATTTCAAGTAATTCAAGAATTCCCTGAATTCAAGTAATTCGAAGAATTCAAATAATTCAAGAAAATCAATACAAAGAATTGAAGGATTTCAGATAAGACTAGGATTTTATACAATTTCGTGGATTTAAGGAATTCAGCAAATCAGATTGATTTCAGGAATTTAACAAATTCCAAAAATTAAGATGTCCACGATTTTACAGAATTTAAGGAATTTAGGGAGTTCGGGGAATTTATAAAATTGAAGGAATTCAAGGAATTCATAGAGTGGTATTTTTAGACGTAAACTCGAAAGAAGCTTTTTTCAACATTGATGTATCGAATCGAGTTGAACGTAATTAGCGAAATATTCTTC
>CAKNWU010044800.1:0-11901 GCA_932072015.1 Andricus quercustozae
GTCGCTTCCTCATCTTCGGCTGCAGCTTGATAAAGCAGCGGTTGGGGAAGCGCTCCGCGTACATATCCATTTTTCCAGAGGTAGGCACGTTGATTTCTCAACGATTGAATCGAAACGTGCTGAAGGTCTGGGTGTTTTTGGCACCACAGAGTATGCATACGCGCCATAAAGGCTCGGTGAACAGGGATAATGCTGGCATCGTAGCGGTCTAGCAAGTCATCCCTGAGTTGATTCGTCTACTCAATTTGGGCATTTTGCCGGTTCGTTATCGTGTTTCCATCTAAATTATTTTCAGCACCCCGAACTCTAGGATTATCGGCATTCTTCGCCGACCCATTGTTGGGTG
The DNA here is from genome assembly GCA_932072015.1 of Andricus quercustozae. Lineage (NCBI taxonomy): Eukaryota > Metazoa > Arthropoda > Insecta > Hymenoptera > Cynipidae > Andricus > Andricus quercustozae. The sequence goes on from CAKNWU010044800.1 coordinate 347, forward strand.
CTCTGCGCGTTCGATCGTTTTGAACCGCATTTACAACTTTTTGGTGTTTTGGTGGTGTCATTGTTGTTCCCACGAGCTGCTATGGAAACAGTTCGTCCATCCTTGTAGTCCCGCATGCAAGGATAACACTGCATACTCTGAGAGGTCGCCCGGTATCCCAGAGTCACCATTTAAGACACCTCACCCAGGTGCCAGTCAACTTTCGGCACGGTTGTTACGCCTCCGCTTAGGGGTTATTCCTTCGGGACCATCCCTGGACAATTGTCCGCGACAGCTTATTAATTGTTGTAACCATACTCAGTAGAAACCCTTGGTACAGGGACGCTCTATCCGCAAACCGAGGACGCGTTCGGTGGCTTTGCCATAGGTCCTTCAGTTCTATTTCAAAGGAATCGAAACCGAAACCGAATATAAACCGAATATATATCTAACATCATCCGCTTCAAAGAGTTTTGCGACAACCTCATAACATCTGAGGAGGAATGTCCATCAATCACTGCCGAAGAGGTGAAAAAGCACACCATCATTTGGCCCGAATATTCACCTCATATTTAAAGTCGGAAACGCCCATTCCGCAGTGGCTGGTACTAGGACGCACTATACTCCTACCCAAAAGAGGCAAATTTTCCAACCCAGAGAATTACAGGCCAATAAATTGTTTGACCAAACGGCATAAGATCTTTACAGCGATCCTGAATAACAGGATTGTCCGAAGAATTGAGCCTGTATGGCGAGAGTTGTACGAACAACATGGCCCAAAAAAAGCTGTAGCAGGACGTCGAGAGAACCTGCTAATTGACAGGTCCGACTGTCATGACGCTGCAGCCCATCAGCGCGTCCTGTCTGTGGCCTGGATTGACAATCTATCTTTGTCGTTCTTACGGTGCTGGCCGCGACCCTGCCTTGCCGAACACTCCAAGGGAGATAGAGTCAATTTTCCAAAACGAGAAGTGCCAAATTTTGTGGAACTACGATTTTCGGACAGCAGTCTCCATTGCACACTCGAGGCCTGACAATGTTCTCCAAGACTTCGAGAAACGAACTATATTCGTGATCGAATTCTCGGTCCCATCCGAATACAACATCACTACCAAGCAGAAAGAAAAGGAGGAGAGGTATCAAGACCTTAAAAGGGAGCTGCAAAGACTGTACCCAAAATATTTGGTACAAGTAATTGTCCTTGTGATAGGTGCTCTCGGAGGTGCGAAACGATCACTGATTCGTAATCTTAAAGCCATACCCGCGTGCCAAAAATATGCCAAGGCACTTGCGAAATTGATGCAGAAAGCTTTCATCCTTGGGTCGCTTCATGTCCTCAAAACACACGACGGTTTCGCCGGCATCTCGTTGTGATTTCATCGTATCCTGTGACCACCCATCTCACGGTTGTGAGACGTAGCCATGAGTGTGATTTACCGCGGTCCTACTTGGAGCCAGTGCCATTTTTAGATGGCAGTTGCTCCCAGTGAAACCCTGCGGTGGTTGTTTAACTTATATAGCTGTATAAAAGTAAAAATAATTAATCGAACATTCCTTTACCAAAAATTAGTTGAAATTTTGGTTTTTGAGTTATAAAATATTTAGACTCGACTTATCAGGAGCGCGGTATAAACAGACGTGCGTACGTGAGCGGGAGTCCGACGCAGTGTTATTAAAGCGAGGGCCGAGGTGGGGTTAGCGACTGGAGATCTTCGGTCATTACACTACGTTGGACTCCCGCTCAAGCGCGCACAACTGTTTATACCGTGCTCCTGAATGGTCCAGCTTAAATATTTCATAACTCAAAAACTAAAACTTCAACTGATTTTTGACAAACGTATTTTTGATTTATTTTTTTAAATTTTTATACAGCCATATAAGTCCGGACACTTGAGTCTTGGGACTCGGAATATCGTTAACACGCAAGGGTGCTCTTCAGGCTACGAACCAGTTAAGGACTGGAAGTCAAGAAGTCAAGAAGAACTATATCAGGCCTCGAGTGCGTAGCAGAGACAATTGTTGAGTATATGTAGTTCTAGTATATTTGAAACTTCTTATTCTTGACAATTGATTCTATCTCCTTTGGAGCACTTGGCGGAGCGGTATCAGGCACAATATCGTAAGAGCGACAGAGTTGGCAATAAAGCCTTCATAGTTCCACGTTGTCCGTTCCCACTCGTAAAAACTTCCGCTAGCTGTGATATGTGGGCGAGCGCGTCTCAGCAGACGCCACACGATGCAAATCAGTGTTGTATATATATCCGCGTGATTTAAGGAAAGCTAACGGTAGCTCATACGACATCGAATAATCCTTCACATTTCTGTGTTGTGAAGACATTCAAGATTCAGTATTCCGCGACCACCTTGACGGCGTGAGATGATAAGTCGCGGAACGGACGACTTGAGGTGCATCCTATTGTTCATGTGCATAATCCTTCGTGACTCGATATCGAAGAATTTGAGCTCGTCCTTCGTCCATGGTACCACTCCAAATGAATAGAGTACTGCCGGAATGGCAAGCATGTTCGTTGCAGAAATTGTGTTCCTCGCCGATAGTTCGGAGGACCAACTCTGTCAAATAAGACGTTTCTATCTGCATCGGAGCGCATTCTTTACAGATGTTTCGTCCTTAATGCGGCTCTGTTGCACGCCCAGGTATGTATAGGTCTCGCTACCACCAAGGTGTCGTATAGCGAAGATGCCATTAAGTTGCCCTCGCTTCAAATGAACGTTAGCGTATTTTTCTAACCGAAACTTCATTCCAATCTCCCAAGTCTACTCTACGACAATCCCTAGAGCTAAATCTAGTTGCTCCATATTTCTAGCACAGATCTTGATATCATCCATGTAAAATACATGAGAGTCCATATGATTTCGATAACTGGATTGTGCAAGGGCTTCGGATGATTCTAATCGCAGGATAAAACCAACGATGGATCAAAAAAACAAAAGGCGCCTGCATCGACCGAGCAAGTAGATTGGCTACGCAAGACAGAATTCGTACCGTGTTCAGTGTGTGATTGACTACGTAACCCACGAACTGAAGATTTACCATCGCACACTGAACAAGTGAAAGTTGCTGATAATCCAGCAGCACATTGTTGACGAAATACGGGCGTCATCTGACACAGCAAGGAGAATGCAGAAGAAGGAGCGGTGGGTCAGGGAGAATCTACAGTTCCTTGCGAACCTATCGCGCCTCTTCAGCGATCTCCCTATTTCTGTCAAAAATCAAACCAAGCCCGACGAGGTAGAGACCTTTGGAGACGGGTTTACAAGAACCACGAGTGAAATGAAATGAAGACACTGAGAATATTATCCGCTTCAAGGAGCTTTGCGACAACCTCATAACATCTGAGGATGAATGTCCATCAATCTCTGCCGAAGATGTGAAGAAATCATTTAGGGGCACGAAGAACATCTCCGCTGCAAGACCAGATGGTATCAAGAACTTTTGGTGGAAGAAGTTTACTTGTACACGCCAAAATCTGGCCGGTATATTCACCTTAAATTTGAAGTTGAAGATGCCCATTCCGGAGTGGCTGGTGTTAGGATGCACTGTACACCGACTGAAAAAAGGCGACTTGTCCAACCCAGGAAACTGAAGGCCAATAACTTGTCTGAACACGCTGTATAAGATCTTTACAGCTATCCTGAACGACAGAATTGTTTGGAGAACTGGCCCTATGTAGAGAGAGATATAAGAACAACGTGGCTCGAAAAAAGGTGTAGCAGGCTGCTAATTGACAGGTGCATCTGCAAAAACGTAACAGTCTACCAGAAAGCTTTCGATGCAAACTCTCGGAGACTTATCAGCTGTCTGTTTAAAAAGCTTAAAGGTTCATCGACACATAGTGAGATGCATAGAGAGATGAATGCCCTTTTGGTAAACTATATTCACTATCTCATCTGAAAATTATTGAGTGACAACGAACACCATCACCTTTCAGAGGAGCGTCTTTCAGGACTACACCAAGAGCCCTTTCCTGTTTCGCATCACACTTCTGTTGATAGATTGGTATAAGAGAGATTCGTTCCTACACTGTAAAAAACGATCCATGTAAGTTTACCACGAACAACGTTGGAACTATTATAACCTACGTTGATCGAGGTTTTTTTTTTTACCGATAACAGTGTATTTCAATCCCGCTTTGCAATAAAACGTTCAGGTTATGTATTTCTCCTGGAAATGGTAAAATCACCGACCCATGTAGGAAAGTGAGATGTTAGATTTTGACGGAAAAAATTGGTAAATTTGCAGCAGTTGGTAAAATAATCGCCCGATGTAGGAAATTGCCTGTAAATCGTATATTTTCAGTAAACCGTAAAATAGCTGCCCGAAGTAGTAAATTTCCTATAAATCGTACATTTTCAGTCAACCGCAAAATTACAAGAAAAAAAAGTTAGATCACAATTCTAGTGGTAATTGTTTCAAAAATTAAAACTTTCTAAGTGTTTATTGTAAGGTTAGGAAAGGTAGACTGAAATTAGGAAAAGTATAAAATTATTTATTGCGAATACATACTTATTTAAATACTTTCTTAAAACAACAGTTTTTGAACTATGAACGTGAAAATGTAGTTAACAAATTATTAAATGCTACCTTTGGCGAACGACTAAAACTTCGCGATACATACGTGGAAATAAGGCATTGCTTAATTATTAATTAATGAAAGGCACTAATGAATTATTTCAATACATTTCATCAGGTAAAAATTAGGTTCTTATATTTATCTTATATTTGCGAGAAAAATTTATCTACGCAGCTTTAAACTTGCAAATTAAAAATTTAAATTTTGTGCTTTGTTTTTCAAAAAAGCCCACATTTATTTTAGATTTCTATAACTTTTGGCCTCATTGAGATATTTATCGCTCTCTTTTTTTATTTCGATAGAGTTTATTTTCTTATTTTTAAATTAAACAAAAATTTTAAAAAGTTAAAAAATGACCAAAAAGGCGCTGGTTTGTCGGAAAATATTAAAAGATGATTTTCTCAAAAAAAAAAAAAACAATCTTATATTTTTTTGCAAATTTCTTATTTGGATGTATTCTTTCCTGAGGAAGAAATTTGGTGAGTTTCATGCAAGCTATATGTATAAATTGTGTGGCCAGGGGATTTTTTTTTCATAAAATTGAATTTTCTAATTTTTCTCCCAAACAACGAGAGACTCAAAAAAATGTTCAAATAAAAGTTCACACGTCAAAAAAAGTTCTATGAAAAATATATCTAGCTCTTTTACGATATCTTGCAAAGTGGTTTAGTCGGCACAAATCTGATACGGTATCTTTCTTATATAAGCAGAAATTTTATCAAAATATAGGTAAAAATAAAAAAGGTGGTGTTTTCCAGAATTTATTTTAAAAAATGTTCTTTAAATTTTGAAAACATTTTATGGAAAACCCCAATATTTTTAAAAACTTTCTCCCAATAGAAGAAATGTATCCTATAAGCCTTATGTGGGCTAAATCATTTTTGAAGCTGTAGAGTTTTTTTCCCGAAAAATATAATTTTTTAATCTTTGTCGTAAACAATGCAAGATATTGCAAAAAAAAAACTAGAGATTTTTTACAGAACTTTTTTAGACGTGCTAACTTTTATCTTGACATTTCTTTAGCACAAAACTCACAAGATGTATTTTCTCGTGAAAAAACAAATTCAACAAAAAATTGGCAAAAAATATAAATTTGTGTTTTTTGAGAAAATCGATTTTAATATTTTCAGAAACCCCACTGAAATTTTGTTAATTTTGAACCTTTTTTAAATGTGTCGATGTTACAGAGGTATAAACAAAATTTGTTTTTTTGTTTGTTATGCAAATCGAAAAATACTTATCGCCTAATTTCCTCTAAAAAATAACATATTTCGTCCCCGAGAGATTCTGCTACTTCAAGTTTAGAACCTGCCTGATTTCAAATGGATTCGGTCTTATACAATTTGGGGAAACGATTTACACAGATTATCTTATTATACTATCACTTTCCGTTAACCTTGTAACGCTTATATTCCCTATCAAAACATAGAATACAATATGATGCAATATTGGCCAACAATAAAACAATTTTCGACCCCAACGATCCGTTTGTCCTATTTTTAATGCAGAGTTATTTTTTAGAGAGCCTTATACAATGTCGAAGCTCTGGCTTCATACTTCTGCAATTTTCCTCTGTTTATTTTTTTTTGCAGATACGTTACATAGATAAAGCTGCAAAAATTCTAATGTACATGCCGTATGCGAAGGGTATGTGCGATTGAAGATAAAGTAGGCCGAAATGAGTAATTGTATCGCAGCTCCTAAGTTATCAGTTGTTTATATTTTTTGCCCATCTAATATAAGCCAGATTTGCATTGGGATCCCTTATGAAAATATATGACAGGAAAAAATTGACAGGCCTGTCATTTTTTCCCTGTAGTTTTATCGCGACCACAGGAAAACGACAGGAAGAACGACAGCTGAGAATGAATGGCCCTAATTGGCCATAATTTATAATAATATCGTCTGAAAATTATAAAGTAACGAGGACTTGCAGATTTATGATCAAACACATTCCACAATTGATGTGTTGGAAGAGAATTCGGAATTGGACACAGGCTACAGAAAGGTGTTTCATCATGATAATTCCCATAATGGTTTTCTTTTGCTAATGATTTTTTAAGTTTTGCAGGAAAGTTCAAACAGTTCACTAATAAATCTGCAAGTCGTCGATAGTTTATAATGTTCAGAAGATATTATTATAAATTATGGCCAATTAGGGCTAGTCATTTTCAGCTGTCGTTCTTCCTGTCGTTTTCCTGTCGTTTTCCTGTGGTCGCGAAAAAATTACAGGGAAAAAATGACAGGCCTGTCATTTTTTTCCTGTCATATATTTTCGTAAGGGATGATTCGAACCATTTCCACAGCTTCTCCTCCTGGTTCAGGCTGTATATTTCCTACTTCGCGATGACTTTTTGCAATAAGAAATTTATTAAATATTAAGGTATCATGCTGAATAATGACACATTGAATAGTATAAAAAGAGTTATTGGGTGCCACAAGCCCCATGAAGTTTAACATGCATTTCTTGTATGTCCTGAACCGTAAGCTTTTTGAAGTGCCAAAACATGATTTCCTTGTGCAGGAGAATGGGCTATTTTAGCTTTATAATGTTGACGTCCGGCAAACTTTCCAAATTATTCAAAAAGAGCCTTTCTTGCCCATAACTTGCTTCCAGATCATTGGCAAGAGTTTCTAGTCTGGCCTGATCCTTCAGTATATCCTCAAGGTCTGATTCATTCAGTGCCAGGCGTTTCTCTTCCTCAGACGCTGTTAAAAGACCCTTCAGAGGTAATCTGAAGGCTTTCGTGGAGCTGGCAGAAGATCTAGCAGCAAATCTAGTGCGCATTGGACACCTCAAGGTGGGGTGGGTATCCTGCCGTGTAGACAGGAAGGCAGAGGCTGTAAGGTGTTACCGCTGCCTATGCTTCGGCCACATAGCAGCGAACTGCGAGAGTCCAGATAGGACCAAATCATGCTGGCGATGCGGCAAAGAGGGGCATAAAGCTGCAGTATGCGAAAGCATACCGCAGTGCTTCCTCTGCGCCGCAAAGAAACGTAAGCCCCGGGCAGACCATCACCCGGGGACAAGGAGTTGCTTGGCTTTCAGAGAGACAGCCTCGTTGAGGAAGCCTCTTGGATGTGCAAGCTAACATTATAGCTGGGCAGTCCAACAAGATGCCCAGTACAACAGGCGAAGACCAAGCTGGCACAAAAGACGAAGGTCGAGGCACGGCCCAAGAACGGCACCCCCTGAAGTAATGCGAAAGCGGTTGCGGGGGGAATCATGCTAAGGATAAAGAGTGGTGGTTTTTAGTCGGTGGTTGGTAGCATCACTATAATGATCGATTTGAGATCTATGTGTATATTTGTGTATATTAAGGTAATTGTAGTGATGATATCAGCATCCCGACACTACCGAGAAGTGCGGACCCTTCTCGGTGTGTGTCAGCACATTTTCCACCCTCCCTCGTAAAAAAAAATATATATTGGTATCATGCAATCTGATTTCACCTACGATTTTTTGCACCACAGAAGAGCGTAAAGTCTCTACTCGATTCTGCGCTTCTAACTGGACCAAATGAGATGCCGTCAGTTTCTCCCAAGGTATCTTGTATTCATCCTAATATATGAAAACATTTCGCTTCTCTTGTAAGTACTGTGATATGTCGATGTTTTCTTTGTTCAAGACATAATTTTCGGATTCCTCATTAAGAAATGTTTTGTTCTGGCAATGGTCCTGCTGGTGACAAGAATTCTTCAGGAATCGCACCTTGATCTTCTACGTGTTCCACAGGTCCAGGCGTAGAATTGAGATTTTCTTCATCTTTATTTTCAGAAGAGTTTGCATTGTACCTTCTTCAGATTCAGCTAATAAAATTAATGCTTGAAATTAGTAGTGACGCAACAAGTCATCGTCGTCAATATCTGTACCATCTTCTTCCAGCACAAGTTTTACTCCGTCTGTGTTCAGTTTAGCACTGCCTTTCCGTATGACATCAGACAATAAATTATTGCTTTCCTCTAGAAGAATGGCTTTTTTTTTGGTTCTATCTGAAGACCAAGTCTTGAAAGACATCATCTGCAAAATAGTCCAGAAAATAAAGAACTGTTGATTTATTGTTATTCAAAATACGCAAATATTTTAGCATATGCACTTTTTTAAATGAAGTGAAAATAGAGTAATGACACAAAATTGTCCCCAGAATCGTTCGGAAAAGAAAAAATTGGTGGATTTTTTTAGAACAGTATTTTACTGGTTTCTCCATGCATAATTTGTTATAATATTTTTTTCTTCACGATAGACGGACGGACGGACACCCGACCGAAAATATAAGGGTTTCAGCCCGGGGCTAAGAAATCCTAACAATCAAGATAATTACAAAGAATTAAAAATATTTCAGGGTAAATTAATAAGACTTCAGGGCGAATTCCAAAAAATAATTTGAAATCTCTTCAAATCTTTGAAATCCTACTAATTTCTTATCAAAAAAGTGACTAATAACTACATAACAATACAAGTTATATTCAAAAGAATTCAAATGAATTGGACAAGTTTTTTAAAATCGAAAAATCCATTTACTTCAGTAAAATTTGAGTGATTATAGAGGAATTTTAGGGAAACGAGAAGAATTCAATGAAATTCACGAAAAATCAAACTGAATTAAAAAAATAAGTGAATTCAAAACAATTCAATACGAATAAATTAATTTAATTGAGTATGTTTGAAATGAGTTTACAACAATTAAAGAGAATTTAAAAGAATTTGATAAAATGCCTAAGAATCTAAGGTGAGTTGAAAAGACTTCAAGATCAATTAAACAAGAAGTTCTTGAAATTCCACTGAATTCAGTGAAATTGAGTGAATTTAGAAGAATTCAAAAGGATTTAAAATAATTCAGGATAAATCAATAAGAATTCAAGGCGAATTTTAAATGAATTGCGACAAAATGTTGGAAAATTTCTTGAAATCTTGGAACCCCTACGAAATCCCTCATTTCTTGTGAATAAATTCTTTGAAATCATTTAAAATATTGTAAAAGCCCGTGAAATTACATGATATCTGATAATACTTCCTGAAATCCTGGAAAATTTCTTGAAATACCTTGAGAACGCCCAAAAGACCCTACAAAATCATTGAAATCCTCGGAAATCTTATAAGATACCTTGGAATATTTAAAAATATCCTATAACCTTACAGGTCCTCTAAAATGTTTCCATATCTTCCGAAATTCTTTAAAACCATATGCGCATTTTTTTAAATCCCTTAAAATGATTAAAACCCTTGGAAGCCCTCAAACTATTTGAATAAATAAAAAATGTTCTGAGAATCTTTTTAATTTTCCTAAAATATTTCAAATCCTCTGAAATCTTTTGAAATTGAAACTTTTCAAAACTCTTGAGAATGCCTGGGAATCTTTTACAATACCCTTAAATATTTTAATTCCTCTGAAATACCATTAAATTACTAAAGTCCATTAAAAGTTTCTTTGCAATCTCCTAAAATAACCTACGATATTAAAAATACTTTTAAATATTTGAAATTATTTAAAGATCATGAAAATGCCCAGGAACCTAAAAAAATACCCTAAAATATTTCAAATCCTTTGATCATTTTGTCAATTGATTCTCAGGATCAACCAAATAAAAACTTTAACAAAATGTTAAAAATCCATTTGTTTAAGTAGAATTGAGTAAATTTAGAAGAATTCAAGTGTATTAAGATATTAGTCAAAGTAGGCGCCGAGCACCTAGGTTTCGTAGTCTATAAGACGTTAATTCAAGTCTTAACAGAATCTTAAAATAAAATACTTTTTAATTTTGTATACAAATTGTTAAAAAAAATTGTATTAAAAAAAATTTAGAAAAAAATAATGATGTAAACAAAATTTAATGAAAAATAATTTGTTTTGGAAAAAATTCAAACACACAAAATTTTTGTAAAATAATTACGAAAGAAAAATGCTATAAAAACAAATTTTTAGAAAATTTATTTTTTTATTTTTTTAAATTATTTTCCTCAAAAAAAAAAACTTAATTACGTCATCAAAACCTCTTCATCGCAAACTTTCCCGCCCCTACACTTCCCCTTCTTGGGAAAAAGTACGACGGACGGACGGACACACGACCGAAACTATAATAGTTTCAGCCTGGGACTACGAAACCCTAAAAATTCAAAAGTATTACAAAGAATTAAAAGAATACAGGACAAATTAATAAGAATTCATGGTGAATTCCACAGAATAATTTCAAATCTCTTCAAATCTTAGAAACCCTACGAAATACCTCACTTCTCTCGAATAAATTCTTTAAAGTCGCCTAAAATATTATTAAATCCCGTGAAATGCTATGTAATCTGGCGATATTTCCTGGAATCCTGAAAAATTTATAACAGTACCTAATAATAATTATTATTATTGATAATTCATTGAAATTTGAAATATTATAACGTGTCCACAATATGTATGTCAAATTTACGTTAAATGTGAATGGTTTAGATTTTTTAAAGGAAGAAATAAAACAATTTCAATGTTGTTGAAAATAATAATTTAGAAAATGAAAAGCTCAAAATTTTGTTGTAAATTTCCCTTAGTAAAGTAAAGTTTTAAACATTTTCAGCGTGCATTTTTTTCTTCCGTAAAACAAGGAACGAATGAAAAACATAGGGGATGAGCGTCCATAACCTGTCTAACTTCACGGAAAATTTTTTTTTTCTTTATATAAACAAAAGAAAAACCGTACACGTACTTTATAGACACTCACCAATGAAAATATAAATCAAATCAAAATATTAATCAAACTTACCTTTTCCATAAGATGCTTTATCAGCAAACACTTTTGAAACACCGGTCAAACCGCGCTAAAAAAGAAAGCTTTGGTCGTATTATGCGCATACTCGTACCAGAGATGAGGTGGGAGATTGCGCATGCCGTGTATTTGATTTCGATTGACTTACCGCAGCGCGCCCTTTCTGCCTTAACCTTCCCGGAACTAATGTTAAAGGTCCAAAAGCGCGCCCTGTCTGCCTATTTGTTTTTTTTTTCG
>CAKNWU010044863.1:0-12976 GCA_932072015.1 Andricus quercustozae
AAAAAAAAAAAAATAAAATTCAAAAATGTTTTTTCACGATTTATCTTATTTTGACATCATCAAAGTCCTGTTATTTTATAAAAAAAATATTATGGAAAAATAACGATCATTTTAACTATTATTTAGCATAAACGATGATCAATAAATTTTTAACTATAATTTTTTTAAGTATACAATGACTTATCTCATTATGAATTGTTTCAATAACTATTTTCTAGTTTCATTTTAAAATATCAATACAGCGTGGCAAGATACTTTGTGTACTTTTTTGTTTCTAATTTTTGAACAATGTCGTCTAAAATTTTAAAACTTTACAAAATTTTGCTTTGCTAAAAAATCTATACTGAGTTAATTGAAAATAAATAATTATTCATAGAAAAAGAATTGATTTAAAAATGGTAAATTAAATAGATAATATTAATTATTTTGGTGTTCATCACGTATTATATTAAAAACTATTGTGGAAGTTATAATATTTTGTGAAACTTCGAAATTACTTGTAAAGTTTTGGAAAAGGGTTTTAAAAGATTATATAAATTGGGACCTTAATTTTAACTAATTAGGTTTAAAAAAAAATTTTATTGAGACTGAACCATGAAAAGTAAGCGTGTCAGAATGACAACCTTGATCCCTAACATTCTTAAGATAACAAATATAGTATAAGTAAAACACCATAGCATTCATTATTTACAATATTAACCAAGTGACCACCTTGGTGATCATTTTTAATGATATTGGTGAATATAATAATATAACATATCTATAATTTGATGTACATTTTTAAGCTTTTTGAAAATACTATACGCGTTTGAAACAAGTGAAAAACGACTATGCAAAAAAATGCATAACTTGTGAAATGATAAACAAATTTCGGTTTTCCAACATGGATTTGATGAATATAAAAAATATTTCACTAAGTTCCACCGAGATATTTAGTTTAAAATAATGATTAGGCTTTTTCCTATTACGTATCAAAAACATACAAGATTCAAGATTAAATAAATAATAATTATTGTGATAAAAAACAAACCTCAAAGTAGTTCAATGTGCACTGCAGAGCTTCCTATCTTGTACGATAATTATGTCTATACTTTTTATTTTTTAGAAATTGCATTTCTGCAATTATTAGCACCTAATACGTAAATATTTACATTTTTTATGATTTTCTTTCTTTTCCGTGATGCCTCGTAGATCCTAGCCTTGTCGGTGGGCATCAACAACAAAGCAGTCGATTCGCGGCATATGTGTATGTTTAATTTCAATCATTGATGGATGTATTATGTACTAAATTTTTTAAAGAAACACATTTTTTGTACTCGACATGATTTTATACCTTTTTAAAATTATCCTTTTTTCAAGCACCTGTTAAAAAAATTTAAAACATAATTTATCGAATAAACCATTTTTTTCATTGCAATAAAAGTATTTATCTCCATTTTCCCAAAGTTTCATTGATATATCTATATTATATAAAAAGATACAATTTTTTACGTAAAAAACGAATTTTCCAAAAAGTTTATTTAATAATTGCTGTATTTTATGTAATAATTCAATTTAACAGTTTTGATAGTAAAATATTTCAATTCCTGAAGAAATTTTACCGCGAAATCATATACTTTTTTTTTGTTATTTAAATTAAAATTGAAAGAATATAAACAATTAAAATCGTGAAAACCAGATTTGCACCCGTACGGCCTTCGCGTTACTGGAGAGAGGTATGGCCTCTGAGGATTTAAAAAAAAAAGAAAAAATGTTGACGTTCGCGAAAACCTTGCTAAAAATATAAAATGTTCATAAAAGGGGTCAAATTCTGTTACTCACGGGTTTTTAAAATTGGTGATTACGAATCCGATGTCCACCATATGCGATCCGCCATTATTTTTTTATTAATGTTTGACATCGCATTCGTAATCAGCGACATTGAAAACCCACTTATACAAATTTAAAAAAAAATTAAACATTTATTGAGCATACTCGTCCGCCACATTTGATCCGCCATTATTTTTTCGAAATTTTTGACATCGGATTCCTAATCAGCGACTCCAAAAACTCGTAAGTAAGAGAACTTGGCCCATCTTATGAACATGTTATACTTTTGACCAGTTTTTCGTGACTTGGTCCCACTGTGCGGCATCGTTCTTCTACAGACTTCATCGGATTCTTGTCTTCAAATTTAACTGCGACTCTTGAGTTTTTCGTACCTTTTTTACAACTCTTAGCGTGCACCTCCTCAATGATTGATTTCTTCTTACAAGTTTCATTTTCTTTCTTTAGATCCTTTATTTAACAGTTTTCGATTGCATCTGCGTCCATAGAATCTCTCGGAAGATAGAGAAGATTAATTTCTAGCTCTAAATGACTAATCTGGGTTTTCATTTCATCCTGTTCAAGAGTCGGAAACTTTCGTTTCAACTCCGAGATTTGCTCACCCAGGTCATCAGAAGCGTCATTATCGCTTCCGATATTATCGCATAACCTGCGTTTTTTAGCACTTGCAACAAAATAATTCTTTATTAGAAAAAATGCATGATTATGGAAATAAGTGAAACCTGTTGCTCATCATACAGATTATTCACATATACATACTACATTTAATAATTAAAAGTATGAGTAACTAGTAGCCTTAGCAATAATCTCTTTACATAGGTCTTCAATTTTTTGATAAAATCCAAACACAACAACATTTACCACATGTTAACATCATGTAATTAATTTAGATAAGAGTAGAGTAATCATCTTTCAGGTAGTTAATATTCAGTGGTTTGTATATAATCATGCATTTTGATAAGTAACTAGATCTAGTTCGAAATGTGTCAATGCCTTGTTATCAATAACAAACTAACATCTCTACTAGCAAAAACATCAAACATTTTATTTTCTCACAATTAGTGAAAATAAACATTTTTATAATTCACCTATTTCTATTTCTTTATACAGAATCAAGTTTGGAGAGGACTTTAAGGAAATTATTTCCTGAATTCGACGGTATACTCTGTTCTACTGTTTTCATTTCCATACCAACGAAATCTACGTTTAAGAGATTTACGAAGGATCTTTAAAATGGATATGGTTCCATTTGATCGTACTTCAACTTTAATACGGAGGGAGCATGTTATCATTGGATGGGAGCAGAATGGTCTCATTGAACCACTATCTAATTTGCTTGGGGAAACTAATAATTTATTTGACACTCTATACAACTAGTTTGAAATCCTGTCGTCGGTAGATCTTGAGTGACTGGGTGTAGGCCGTACGATTGGTGGAGATATTGCTGCTGCGCGCAGAAACTATCCAGGAAACCTTCAAGCAATTCATCAGGCACCCGTCAAGCATACGAATGATTATACCATGAAGCATTCCTCCGTTATTTAACAAAACATGAACAGAATTAATTTTATAAGTAAAATGTCAAAATACATTGAATCCCATGCTGCCAAATGCTGATACAAAAGTAGGTCAATGCGTCGTAAAATTAAGAAATAGTTCAAAGCTGCATTGAGCAACAAATTATTCAACTTCTGAATCAAAATCTGATACCTTGGGAATCAGTGTGGTCCACCCTGTACTAAGGAAAGAAGTAAAATCAATCAATAAAATAATGGTTTTAATCAATGAAAAACCCAAATTCACTAAATGGGTAGTTTAAATTTTATATTATAAAATGTTAGCATACTTACAAAATAAATTCGCATTTAATAACTATTTAAAAAAAATAATATTTATTAAGGAAAACCAATTATAGTAGTAAATAATGAATTATTAGAAAATCAATGCAATGCGGTTAAAGGTAATTGCAAAAATTTTGAACATTCTAGACAATGAGATTAAAAAAAAAACTTTCCGAATCAGCCAAGGCCAAATCAACTCTTTGGCAGTGATTGATGGACATTCCTCCTCAGAGTTATGAGGTTCTCGCAAAACTCCTGGAAGCGGATGATATTATCAATGTCTTCTTTCAACTCCAGTGTTGGGCTTGGGTGGATTTTTGACAGAAACAGCGTGATCACTTAAGAGGCGAGATGGGTCAACGAGAAATTGTTGTTTCTCCCTGATCCATCTCTCCCTCTTCTGTATTCTTTTCCCTGCGTCAGATAACACTTCTATTTTGTCTACAATGTACTGCTTGAGTTTCAGCAGCTTCGACTTGTTTAGTGTATGATTGAAGATCCTTGGTTGTTGAGCGAACTTTTGAACCCTTTACGTGAGCGGCCTACCAGATGTTATACAGACAATCACACACTGAATACGGGACGCATTCTGTCTTGCCCTTCAAATTTTTTTGTTCAGTTAATACAAGCGTATTTTGGTCTTTTGATCCATCGTCGGCTTTAGCCTTCCATTTCAACCAGCCAAAGCTCTCGTAGCACCGTAAACATAACAATTGATGGTGCAGATGTTGAACGTCTGCGAGATATCCTCACGAAGGGAGGCATCCATTTCAGCCAGAACTTGGGGCTTCGGAAGAATCTGTATGCCAATGTTCCTCCTTGTCTTGAAATCTTCCTCATCTTCATCTGCAGCTTGTTCAAACAGAATTTGGGGAAGCGCTCCGCGGACATATCCATTTTTCAAGAGGTAGACATGTTGATTTCGCAAAGAATGATGCGAAACGTGTTGAAGATCTGCGTGTTTCTGGCACAACAAACTGTGCATACGCGCCATAAAGTCTCCACGAACAGGGATAATGCTGCTTCGTAGCAGTCTAGCATGTCGTCCTTGAGTTGATTTCTTCACGCAATGTGGACGTTTTGCCGGTTGGTCGTCGTGTTTCCATTCAAATTATCATTTGCAGCACCCCGAACTCTAGGGTAATCTGAGCTGTGGGAAGTTTATTTGAAGAAAAGAAAACTTAATCGCATCCCCGAAGAGCCTGAGCTCGTTGAAAGGAGCTCTGTACGACACCTTGGCGCTGGAGAGCCCCATACATACTTGGGCGTGTTACAGAGCCGCATTTAGGACGTGACATCTATTAAGGATACTCTCCAATACATATACAAACGTATCATCGGACGGATTTGGTCTTTGGAACTGTCGACGAGGAAAAAAGTATCTGTGACGAACATGCTTGCCGTCCCGGTAGTACTCTATTCATTTGGAGTGGTTCCATGGACGAAGGACGAGCTCAGATCCCTCGATATCGGTCCCGAAAGGTTATGCACATGAACAAACGCATGCACCTTAAATCTTCCGTTCCGCGACTTTACATCGCACGTCGTTAAGGTGGTCGCGGAATACTAAATCTTCAATGTCTTCACAACAGGATTATTCTGGGTACAGCACATATAGTCGCAAATGGACAAGACCCTCTTCTTGAAATGGCCAGGAAACATGAAGAAGTGGACAAAGGGGCGTTTCTCTACAAAGCAGCAGAGGAGGCTGCTGAAACACTCGGCCTTGACTTCAATACAGGGATGAGCAAAGTGCATCAAATCTTATCCATCTCGAGTACTCACTCCCGAAGGACCGGATTAAGAAAGCACAGGAGAAAAACTTTCGCGAACAGCTCCTCGAGAAGAAGATGCACGGCATCTTCCACAGAATTGTGGAGGATCTATCGATGTCGTATAAGCTAACGTTTGCTTTCCTTAAATCACCCGGATTGAAGTCGGGCACGGAGGGTTTCACTTTGGCATGTCAAGACGGTGTCATTTCCACTCTGGCATACCGTCGCCACATCTTGAGCCAAGATATTCGCGATGGTAGCTGCAGAGCGTGTCATGCACACCCCGAGCATCTAGGACACATACTATCTGGTTGTCCAACTCATGCGGAAACAACTTACATCCAATGCCACAATGCGGCACTAAGAGTGTTTATTACCATCTCTGTCACTCTCACGGCATCAGCCCAAATACCGCTGAGCTAAACGCTCTTAGGTAAATAGAGTCGATTTTCGAGAATGAGATGTGTCGGATATACTGGAACTTCATATTCTCAACAATTCTTTTTGTTGCGCACACGAGGTCTGACATAGTTCTTCTTGACTTCGAGTAACGAACCATGTTCGTTATCGAATTTTCGGCACCAGCTGACAAAATCATTATAGCCAAGGAAATGAAAAGAAAGAGACGGCTATACCCGGAATATTCTGTTAAGCTAATCGTCTTGATCATCGGCGCTCTTGGAGGTGCCAATTCTTCACTGGTTAATAGCCTGAAAAGCATCCCTGCGTGTGAAGAAAATGCTAAGACACTTGCGGAGAAATGCGAAAGGCGGTCGTCCTTGGGTCGCTCTGTGTCCTCAGGGTGCACGAGACTTCTGCCGCGATTTCGCTGGGAGAGGGTGCAATTTTTCAGATTAGCACCTGCTCCCAGCGAAATCGTGCGGTTGTCCTTATGAAAAACTTTCAACAATATATATATAGAGGGTGTTTTTTTAACTTGAGACATAGAAATATCTAAAAAAAAATACGCATCCTATGACAAAATATCCGTAATAAAAACTTTTTATTTTCGTGGGGGAAAAGCAACTCTGAAAAAATTTACCTTGCCCCATCCGTCCAGGAGGCAGGAGTGGGTGTAAATTTGTAATTTCAAATAAGAACCCCAATTTTTTATCACAGATTCAGATTCTACTTTATGAAATACGTAAGTTTTATTCGATTTTTTTCTCGATTCGCGATAGATGGCGCTGCAATTGCGAAAAAAATTGTAAATTGTAATTTTTTATCTTTGAACAAGAACAAATGAAAATAGTAAAGCGGAGTATCGCATGAACGACTATGACTAACTAAAAACAAACGAACATCGCCAAGTTAGGTGGGACATTGTCTAAAGAGAATTAAGATCAAGAAACAAATGAAGCTCGCAGCGCGGATGGGCGCACGTATTCATTTGATTTGGGTGTGTTGGTTGGGTTCATTTCAGTTGGTCGTAATTAGTTGCTTTCGTTTGGATTATTGCTGTTGATCACGTTCGTCTCAGTTGATTTGGGTGTCGTTGTATTCCCTCATTACTTGACTTCATTACTTCTACAATGAAAATTCTATCTCAACAACAAAAGATTGCAATGATTCGCATTTATGGAGAAAATGGCAGGAATATCAATTATGCTCTCGCGCTTTATGTTCAACGCTTTCACGAAAGTGTTCCTTCACACGCTTTCTTTTACCAGGTTGTTCAAAACTTTATCTTTGGCGAAAGTGTACAACCGAAAAGGAGGCGTCGATTAATAGTGACTGGAGTTGATAATGAAATCGCGATTTTAGCTGCCTTCAATCATGACCCCCATGTTAGTACTCGACAACTAAGCCGCAATTCCGTAATGACTCTATCCAGTATTTGGGAGGTATTAAAACTTAATAAATATCATCCTTATCATATTTCACTGCATCAAGAATTCCATGGCAATGATTTTCAGAACCGAGTAACATTTTGTCAATATTGCGTGAAGTTAAGCATCAGCATCCATGGTCCGTGAATGTTTGGTGTGGAATAATTGGAGATCAACTTATCAGTCCGTATTTTATTGATGGAAATTTAAACGGTGAAAAATATCGTAGCTTTTTAGAAAATGAACTTCTAATATTGCTTGAAGAACTAAGTACATTATTCAGCAAAGGCGAGGGAAGTACTCAATCGCGAATTTAATGGACGATTGATTGGTAGAGGAGGTCCGATAAATTGTCCTGCCAGATCGCCCGATCTTACGGCGCCGGATTTTTATTTATGGGGTTATGTAAAGAGTCGCGTGTATCAAGAAGTGGCCACAACTCGTGATAACATGATCGATCGAATCAGTTCTGCTTGTGCACAAATAACACCAGACACACTTCGCAGCTGTGTGAAATCTTTCGAAGCTCGGATTAACAAGTGCATCGAAGTGCGAGGACAACATTTTGAGCACTTATTGTAAAATGTTAATCGAAAACCAGCACCCCCATGGTGAGAGGCGAGTTATCTCACCGAAATCAAGCACCCCCATGGTGAGACGCAAGTTGACTCACCGAAATCAAGAACCCCGATGGTGCGAGGCGAGGGGACTCACCGAAATCAAGCACCCTCATAGTGAG
This sequence comes from Andricus quercustozae, assembly GCA_932072015.1. Lineage (NCBI taxonomy): Eukaryota > Metazoa > Arthropoda > Insecta > Hymenoptera > Cynipidae > Andricus > Andricus quercustozae. The sequence continues at coordinate 8,012 of CAKNWU010044863.1, forward strand.
AGGCAAGTAGACTCACCGAAATCAAGCACCCCGATGGCGAGATGCGAGGGGACTCACCGAAATCAAGCACCCTGATGGTGAGAGGCAAGGGGATTCACCGAAATCAAGCACCCCGAAGGCGAGATGCGAGGTGACTCGCCCGAAATCAAGCAACCTCATTGTGAGAGGTGAGTGGACTCACCGAAATCAAGCAACCCCATGGTGAAAGGCGAAGGGACTCACCGAACTCAAGCACCCCGATGGTAAGAGGCAAGGGGATTCACCGAAGTCCTTGAAATAATCAACAATTAAATTTGTCGAATTTGCAGCGCCATCTATCGCAAATCGAAAAAAAAATTTCCAATAACACTTACGTATTTCATAAAGGAGAATAAGAAGGACTGCTGTATTTTTCGTTTTGTAACAATTTAAAACATGTTGTACATATGGTGTAAAAAAGATTTGGAGTAGATTATATTTACTATGTTTTGCTCAGTATTTCTTCAACTCGTGAACTGCCAACTATATCTATTAAAGAATTTCGATATGCCACCTCAAATAATTTTTTCAATAAATAGTATCATATCCATATCAGTTAACAAATATAATCAATTTTTAAACATATATACAACCACTTAACATTGTGCTTAGATAATTTGATCACTCGCATACGACATTTATGATTGAAGACCAATATTTCATAAAAAAAGGGTGCTCGTTCTTAGTGACAATTTTTTAATTTTGTTTAACAATATAAAACATAACAATTAGGATCTAAAAAAGGACTTTTCATGCGAAATTTTATATCCATTAATTAATAAAAAATTTCAAATGGGATAAAAATTGCAGTCTGAAAATAAATTAATCCACAGACGTGTTTTTTTTGCTTCACTGTGCATCCCCAGATCTAAGACAGACTACACCGACAAAACAAGTTTTAAAAAACAGATTATGAAACATTGGACATAAATCTAAATAATAAAAAATATAGAACCTAATAAGGATTAAAATAAAATCGAGTACGATACATTTTTGGACAATAATGTTTGTATTCGTAAATGTTACATAGGTTTCAGATTAAAATGTTTCTTTACATATAGATGCAAAGATTTTCTAGCGGTACAATTCTGAAAAAGATGAATATTACCAGTTATCGTATATTAAAGAAAAAAATCTAATTATTTAATATCTAGTTCGGAATATCCAGTTTTTTCACACAAGCCAGCTAGGACGGCGACTGCGGTTAATATCTAGTTCCCCCACATAAACAGATTCAACAGCTGGTATTCTTACAAAACAGCGCACAAGACTAGTGTCCGGCAGTAAATCATAATTGTAAGGGCGCAGATCTGCTGATAACAGAGTACCATTTAGCGTTAATAGCCAACAGCGGGGTTGTTCAGGGATATCATCATTAACATTAATAGGATGTTGAAGAGGTTCAATAATTGAATATGCACCTTTGCCATCTGGCATTCTTAGATAAACTCTTTCTTCTGAATTATCTTCTGGACTTCGATGTAGAAGCCACCTAGGAATTACATTGCCATGAAAGCTGAGAGTATCAAAAAATCCAGAATAAACACGATCATTTGTTAGGTGTACAAAAACACGAACACGTTGAGAAGAATTACCAAGCGCGGCTGATGAAGTTGCTTTTGGTGAATTTGGACTGCTAAACAGTACACCTAATTTGGCAAGATAAAAGTTAAAATTAATTAAAGGAAAGCTTGCAAAGTTATACGTAAATTTCACTAAATGCAAGCATACGGGAAAGGCCATTTTTCGAGGAGATATTACACCTATATTACGCAAATATTACACCATTTTACCAGGTATTAACATGCTCTATGGCATGTAGAAGCATTCCAAAAAGATTTTACTTTGAAACAAATGAATGTATCTTAGATTGCAACGGAAGGAGAAAACTTTGACTCCTCCATTCCATGCCGATCTACTTCGAGTTGAGGTGCGTACTCTGTGACAACCAGTGAGGCGTAACAGCGCTGTAAAAAAATGGACTCAAACTGGTTACCCTGATCAGTGGTCAGAGTCTCGGGGTAATCGTAACGTGAAATCTAATTATCCACGAAAGCCCTACAGACAGTTACCGCTTCGATGTTTTTTACTGGAACCGCTACCGGCCAGCAGGAGATACGGTCTTTCAATTTGAGACAGTATTTATACTCATCGTTGTCATGTAGAGGACCGACGATATCCCTTTGGTAATGTCGGAATCGGCTGATGGGGGTGACGACTTGGGCAGAGGCGAGATGGTTACTATATAAGACTTGGGGGAGCTGACACTTCGCGTATGGCTTATACCAGCTAATTATGTCGTTGTGCATCCTTGGGCAGACGTAACGCTTGCGGATAACGCGATCTATAATCTTCGCACTGGGATGAGCTGGTTCGTGGAATAGGTGGAAAACGCGCTCAAGAAGTGCTGTCGGAAAATAGGGTCGAAGTGCCACGCCGGTCAGATCGGAATGTATAGTGTATTCGGCGCCACATTTAACCTTTGAGAGAGTGGGGGTCCGCGACGGTGGGACCAAGTTCTTTATCAGAAGCTTGAACCTCAGCAAGTTCGGTCAAGCTGGAATCTGTCGGTAGACGAATGGCCTCTATTCAAGACCGAGAATCGGTCACCACATATGTCGATTTAGTGTAGACGCTCTCTCAGTTTGGTATGGCTGTTGCCCCAGAGCCGCACAACCACTCCACTAACATCTCAATTTGTCAACGTTTGGTACATCAGCCCGCTTAGAAATGGCGCAGCTGTTGCTCCAAGGTTATGGGGCTGCTGTAGTACGACAGCCTGTGCGGCTTCTGTTCCAAACTTCTTTCAGTGTAGGTAATCTATCTGAGAGGTGACTTGTGAGATGAATGAGAGGTGCTGCAGTTGGCGAGACTAAGCCCTTTCAGAGCGTTGAACGAATGCGTAGATCAAAGCTTGTGATCAGCAACGACCTTGCAGCTTTTGCCTTTAAAGAAATGCCCGAAGTACCGAATTGCCCCGAAGACGGCTGATAATTCACGATCGTCTGAACTGTAAACTAGTTGCGCCGGTGTAAACTTTCTCAAAAAGAAAGTCAGCGGCTTCCATGATACACCGAATAGTTGCCTCACGGTATCTCCCATGCCAGAGTCAGACGCTTTGGTGACAAGACGACTTTCAGGTTAATTCGTTAAAATTCAAAAGAAATTGAAGATCACTAAACTGATATTTTCATTTTAGACAATCTGCCTACTGCAACAAGTTCAAGGGATTTCTAAAAAATTCAACAGATTTCAAAGTTTTCGATGGATTTAAAAATGTTTTCAACGCTATCAGGGGATTCCAAGACATTCGGGAGGATTCTAAAGATTTCAATGAAAGAAGCAATTCTAACGATATCAAGGAAATATACAGATGTTTAATGCGCAAAGATTATTTGTGGAGAATTATGACTGGTCTCAAATAAACCGTTTCTTTGTAGTATGTTTACTCTTTGCATGCATTCTTTCAATATTCTTGCATAATTTATTGCAGTGCTGATTATCCTATAATCGTTTTCTATATAATGATTTTCTATAATGAACTTCATACAATACCGAAGAAGTTATAGAAAATTATTATAGGCTTATACTGATTTTCCAATAATACTCTTCCGTAAGGGTCCAGTTTGCAGAGGAGCAATTATTTGATTTAAATTCCGATATTCTATACTTTCTCGAAAATTCTTCTTCAGCAAATTGGGAACAAGGTTCCATGCGTGTAGAATATTTTCTAGCTCAAGAAATTTTTAATAGTTTAAAACTGTTTATTAACTAACACTTCTGTCATCAATTTTTATTTATACCAGGGTTACCTCGATGATTCGTAGGTTCACTCTTCATCCCAAAATTTGCTAGAAAGTCCCTTTCTTTGAGGGACGTACCTGATGATATCTCTGTGAAAAGACAAAAAAGATTTATGAATTTAAAATGTTAAAAATGCATTTAACGCAGTAAAAACGTTATTCGATTATTCCATTTTATTTCGTATAAGTAATGTAAGTTATACTTAAATATCTACATAAATTAGAATAAATTAGAACGTGTAAATACAAAATACATTTACACACTAAAATTACATAGAAATATGAAAAAATTATATTAATTTATTCTCTACTTACCAATAGAATTAAGAATAACGTTAAGGGTTAAGATTAGATTAAAAATGGTTCTCATTTTTTCAGAATGTAGGAAAAATTGATTAATACAGAATTTTCAGAGCACCGTAAGTGTTAAATATTCTGATGTTTCATTTATATATATACTGTTCTGAGATATTCGTGTTTTTTGACTTCCCGAGCATGGATCGCGTATATGGATAATTTTCGGGCTTGGTGACGTGTAAAATGTTAATTAGTATATCGTAATTTACTTGATAGACGTTAAACTCTTGCACATGTTTAAGTGTTCTACCTTGATAAAATCAGATTATTTTCGTTGAAAGTAAAAGTAAGTATGTGTTTAATTCGACCTTGAGAAGCTCAGAGACTTGCATAATGTGTAAAGAGTAAATATGAAATCTCTCATTGACAAATCTTTTTCAGGGAAGACTTTTATGTAATTAAAATGGTCTAAGATCATAAGTTATCTTAAGTTTTTGTTGCATTTTCCTATCCAGCGTACTGGCCGGTCTGGCACGCCACACCTTGAAACCCCTTGACAGATGAAGTCTAGAGGGATATTGCTGAAGGCACCCTCTATCTCCGAAAGAGGCCCACAGCATACCCTCCTTGTTCAAGCTGATGCTCCAATTCTCCTGTCTATTGCCCTTCCATGCCGATGGCACGTATTAAAAGGAAATGCTTGCCCTAAATCGTTTCGTCAGTGGAGCAACGGCGATATCCATGCCCTTTTGTAAGAGCAGTATGTAGACGCCATCCACTCCCGGTGATTTGAAGGGCCAGAAGAACCCAATAGCATATTCCATCTTCATGATATCAACTACCTTGG
>CAKNWU010044886.1:0-11953 GCA_932072015.1 Andricus quercustozae
TATTTTACAACAAAAGTTTTTAAAGGAAAGTTGTATAAAATTTCGTCCACTATAATTTCTTTTAAGATTTTTTTCTTCTTATAATATATGCTATATAACCAATTTTCATCTGTTTAGTTTTTTTTTCTCGTAACTGCCTTTATAACGCCCTGCTGCCTGGCATATATACAGCGTTATTGAATTACAATTACAGTCAGATAGTTTAGTTATAATTTCCATTGACATTAAATTTTAAATAATATTCGTTGTATTTGAAGCAATAATTAAAATATAATTTTGAAAATTCAATTATGCTTTGAATGCGGTGACCACATTTTTGGCAAAAACGAATATATGAGTGAGAAAACACTATAGTTGCTGAATAGGACTTTACGTAATGCGTAACCAATCCAGCACGATCGAAGCATCGACATGGAAACAATCAATATAAGAACGATTTGGGAGCAAAATTATGAAGAAAGTTATTTGCGATAACCTGTCTTATCCCCTCTCTCATACACATAACGCGCCGTGAAGAAGGCAGAATAGTCACCATAGCTCTTCCTAAACTTTGCGAAGAAGAAAAATACGCGTCGTGAAACACGTGATGTTTCTTCGTCTTCTCGCACATCGCCCGAAACCTCACAACCACGTTACAATTATGTAAGATACATAAGTGATTATTATTTCGATATCAACGGAAACCTTAATTTGATAAGTACTTGTGCGGCTTTGCGGTCAAAAAATCCTTTCTTGTTCAGGTCCAATTAAACATTTGTCGACGTTTCGGACTGGTACCAGTCCCTCTTCAATGACTCTAAGGAGCGATACAGGGGTTAGAAACATGTGAATGTTTGTCTTAAAAAAGCGAAAGAACAAGTACAACATACCATGTCTGGCCAATGTCGAGAATAAAATCCAAATAAACTTAAAGGTTGTTTTAAGTAATTGAGTATGTTTGAGAGAATTACATATCGAAACTTGGCTCAAATTATGGAAATTAGTGAAAAATATTACCTCAAATTTAGATTATAATTGAATTTTACTTCTTTTTAGTACTTTTTATAAAAGCTACATAACCTTAACTGCTCTCGAGTACATTTTTTCTGAATTGTGTTTTTTAAAAAACTGTTCTATTGACTATCGTTGATATTTTTTTTAACTTGTTCTTCCAAAATCCCTTTTATTAAAAAAAGGTTTAAATTAATGTGAAAATAACATGGGCCAACGCGGGGAACCGCGTTGCCTTGCAGTCCTGAGGTTGTCTACTGAGGTAGAAATATTTTTGAGGAAGTGGGTTATAGCAGTCACGTGGTACAGACGATCACGTGACTGCAACGACGCCATTTCCTCCTTTTGAAAACAAGTTAAGTTCCGAATGTCAATAATAATAGTTTACTGAAGTGATACCAAACTATTCCAAATAATTTTTCCTAGTAAAAATTATTATATTGTTATATTTCTAATTATGTGAATCATTTCAAGAATCTCTTTTTTAGTTTTATTCTTATATATAGTCAAAATAATGGTATGGTTGAAGTAAAAAATGTGAAACATAGTGATCGCGTGTTTTCCTAAAGCTGTTTTAGTACAAAATTTTGTTATATCTCTTTTATGCTCTTTCATTCTAACTTTAAGTTCTCTTTGATTTTGACCTATGTAAAGCATCCACATTGATTGCAAGTTAGTTGATGGACAACGTGTGTTTTATGGTCTTTTTCTATGTGATCTTTTTTAGATGCATATAGTTTTTGAAGTTTCTTACCAATTTTGAAAACTATTGATCTTTTTGAGTCTTTAACAATGTGCTTCCTGTATTGATACTTTATAAAAGCGCTAGTAATGCTTTTATAAAGTATCAATACAGGAAGCATTCCAATTGGTCAATTCTTGAGGTTACTCGATTTTTGGAAACCAGGGGGCTTACACGTGTGCCAGGGGACCCAATTTTACACTTTGACGGAGAATGACCCATAAAAAAAAATTGGAGTACCCACGGGCTCTCCCATTTTTGCGGCTATAGCTAATTGGTTTTCAGAAGATATAGAGGAGGAGATCCTAAAGGATCTGTCCTATGGCGTACCTTTTTTCTTCAGGTACATAGATGATATTCTCACCTGTGTACCTGAGGAAAAAAATAGATGACTTATTGGACAGATTCAATTGGAACGACCCTAATCTTAAATTTGCTTTAGAAAAATCGGCTGGAAATAACAATATAAACTTTCTTCATGTCATGCTAATGGTAGAAGACAATTTCAAATTGGTATCGAAAGCCAACCTGGTCAGGGCGCTTTTATCATTTTTACTCCCACCATCAAATCTCTGTAATGATAGGCGTAATTTTATCTTTGTTATATAGGGCCATAAAGCTAGCTGATCAAAGGTTCCATGAAGATAATTTAGCTTTGGTCAAAAAAAATTTGATGCAAAACGCATATCCAGAAGAACTCATAGCCTGTAAAACAAGACTAAGATTGTGTAATATCATCGATGTAAATAATAACACTAATAACCAACTTGGGAATGAAAATGATTCTGAGCCAAAAAAAAGTATTGTCGTTCTATACACTGATATTATCTCCAAAAAGTTAAAGACATTTTTAAAGACTCAAAACAAGCAATAGTTTTCAAAATTGGTAGCAAACTGCAAAAACTATATAAATCTAGCTAAGATCCCATAGAAAAAGACCATAAAACACACGTCGTCTTTCAACTAACTTGTAATCAATGTGGATGGTTTTACACAGGTCAAACTCGAAGAGAACTTATAGTTCAATGAAAGAGCACAAAATAGATATAAAAAATTGTCGTACTAAAACAGCTTTAAGAAAACACGCCATCACTATGTTTCACACTTTTGACTCTAACAATCCCATTATTTTGGCTATAGACAAAAATAAAACTGAAAGAGAGATTCTTGAAATGATTCACATTATTCGGAATAAAAAGCCAGTTAATATACGTTCAGACATCCAAGTTTTGAGTACTCTGTATCATAATTTAATGTTTACTAGACATAATAATTTGAAATTGTTTGGTATAACTTGAGTAAACTATTATTATTAATATTCCGACCTTAATTTGTTTTCAAAAGGAGGAAATGGCGTCGTTGCAGTCGTGTGATCGTCTGTACCACGTGACTGCAATAACCTACTTCCTTAAATATATTTCTACCTCAGTACATAACCTAAAAACTGCAAGGCCACGCGGTTCCCCGCGTTGTTCCTTGTTATTTTCACATTAATTTCAACCTTTTTTTGATAAAATGGATTTTCGAAGATCAAGTTAAAAAAAATTATCAACGATAGTCGAAATAACAGTTTAAAAAAAAATCACTTCATACAAAATGTACTCGTGAGCAGTTAAGGTTATGTTGATCTTATAAAAAGTACTAAAAAGAAGTAAACTTCAATTTTAATCTGAATTTAGGGTAATGTCTCTCACAAATTTCAATAATTTGAGCTTTTTTTAATGAAATGTCACTATTACTAACGAAAATAACCTACATAGATTCATCTACTAATTCAGGTTAGATACCAAGTTTCGATGAGTAATTTTTTCAAACATACTCAATTACTTAAAACAATCTTTAACTTTATTTGGATTTTATTTTCGACATTGGTCCAACATGCTATGTTATATTTGTTCTTTCGCTTTTTTAAAGAAAAACAGGCATACGTTTCTAACCTCTATATCGCTCCTTAGTGTCCTTAAAGAGAGACTGGTACCAGTCTAAAACGTTGACACATGTTTAATTGGACCTGAACAATAAAGGATTTTTTCACCGTAAAGCTGCACAAGTTCTTATCAAATTTATAATCTCTGTCGCCTAAGGTTATTTATATTTAGGTGCCCTTAATTATTCATCTTTCATTATCAGTTTAAAAAAAATGTTATGTTACATACACTCTTGGGAATTATGGTGTGATGATCACGAGTGAGAATACGTAAAATTTTTCTCCGCGTATAGGGCATAGGGAAGGCGATATTTTCTGACAGGTACTACCGACTGGATTGCCTTATTTGACGGCGAGACCCGACCGGGCCCGTCGAATTTTGACGATAGGAATTTTGCGTACATTTCCAATTACAATGCAATTTCACCTCTAATCAGCCTAGGTTCAAATTATTTTAATAAACGAGTCAACAATATTTTGCTTAAAAGTCAAAGCTTTTTTCAGTAAAATGAAAATTTTGAAATTTTGAAATCAACTCTTTGCCAAATATAGAAAAGTATTTCTAAAAATTTGGAAAAATCATTAAATCAAGAGTAAATCCTAGTTTTTAAATCGAGACCAAGAGCTCGATTGAATATTATGTAATTGTTTAGTATTCATTAAAAATATTTACTTGTGCAACAGAAATTTTGTTCAAGCCAAAGGTCCGACATTCGTCGTTAACCTTTATTTGTTATAAGATGTAACTCAGATTATATTCGATTCTATTATGTATCTAATGGAATCTGACGTTGCACCTTGTACAAATGAAAGCTGACGACTAATCTCTATTCATCCATTCTTTGATTTTCTATTGCACGACTAAATATTTTGTATGAATACTCAGCAATTACATAATTTTTAAACGTGCTGTTGAATTAGATTTACAGACTAGGATTTACTCTTGATTCTTTGATTCCTTAAAAAAAATCTTTGACTTTCTAGATAAATAGTGTTTGATTCGTTCATTGAAATGATGTGAAGATACGCGGATTCAACCTCTCCCCTCCCCTATATAACATTGGACTCGCTCCCATCCTCGCCTTTGTTAGATAATTTTTCAAATATATTCAGCCATATTTTATTAAATACAATTTAGTGGTTTTACTACTCGAGGCACTTAAATTACCAAATAATTATAAGTTAATAATATGAAAAAAAATAATAATTTAAGTACAATGTTTGTCTTCTACTTTCTCGCCTGGGAATATACTAATATTGATCATAAAATAGGAAAACACAAACCTATTTTTTATCTTTAACTACTTCCAGGTAAAACTTTATAAATAAGTTCGCCGTTTTAAACTGATTAATAAGGTTTTCAACTTTTGTCTGGAAGTAGATGAAGATAAAAATAGGTTCTTATTTTTAAACAATAAATTAAAATTCAAATAATGTGAAAGCTGCAACAAAGGAACTAAACTCTCCTCGAAAATTAAAACGTATACAAATCTGTGTCATCTAGTAAAAAATATACATGAAAAACTTCATTATTATTATTTTTTTAAATTATTATTACATATCTACAATTATTGATTAATTTTGTATTCTTCTGACGTTCACTTTAAAAAGAAAATACTGCACTTTAATGCAGAATTTTTTCAAGGTTTGATTTGGTTATGTATTTTTATAAATTTTTCGAGAAATTAAGCGTGAACTAAAATAACCTAAACATTTTGAGAAACTATTGCGATAACATAAAGCTGAAAAGAGCAGAAAAGAGCTGGACTTATTCCTGCTGCATCTCATGTTTTCAAGGTCTCATTTTGAGTCCAAAGTTTTTATTTGAGACTGCAATGGAAAATGTTAATTGTTTTCGACGTGACGTTTTTCTTTTGAAGCTTTAATCTTCATGTTTTTATCCTCGGTTTCATCGTAAAATAAAAATGCACAATACTTTATATTATGACATTAGCTCACAACTCACATTCGCAGTTTATCTACTGTTTCAATCGTTGCTTTCAAATTAAAGTAGAAATTAGTCTCAATTCATATCAGGGCAATAGTTAAATTTAATTTGCGAATTTTTTCAAAGTCTCAATTTATAAAGGTTTTTGTCAAGATTTTTCTGTGTATCACAAAGAATCCGAATATGGAAAACCGTTACTAAAGGGTTTAGACATTATTAATTTCTGTTTAATCTGTCGCAAATATAGAAAAGTAAATCACCAAATAATTTTGGTGGTAGTAGTCATTTAACAAATTCTAAAAAAACTTTGTTTTTGATGGATATTATCTTATACGATAGAAAAAAATAAAAATACTAATTTAATTAAACCGATATTGAAGTCTTCATAATTTTATACTATTACTTTGGATACATGGATTCTCTATAGGGTGTATTTGTTAAAAATATTACGTAAAAGTATGCAAGGACCATAAATGCCACAAAGTGGCCGTGTATCTTACAATATTTTTTATCACACCGCAATCAGAAGTGCCATTTCAGGGTCTCATAACCTTCTCCGAACAACTGTTCCCAACTACTCAACTGCCATGTTCGTTAGCAAACCAGATCACAGTGACTCATCACTTTATAAGCCTGGGACCTCAACCTGGTGATGATCCAGCACCGCCACATCCTCCAGAGGTAGATGGCCTAAATCAACTAGAGCCAGAAGCACAGGTTCAACAACCAAGAAGGCGATTGAAATGGACATACCATATGAACAAGAGATGTAATGCGCTTTTATTTTTTGGCAAAGAAAAGTGGACAAAGTGTAAGAATAGAACATCATCGACTCTTCTTACTTAAGTACTCACAATTAGCCACAAGAACAAAAGAGCAAAATCTAGCAGATCAAAAACGCTCAATATCCGTACACAGATTGCTTTCGGTTGTTGAAATAGCTGCCATCGAAATGGAAGTGGAACAGCAGCTTCCTATTGATGAACTTCCCTTGGAAGAAGTGGACAACGAAGACCTGATTGAATCTGAAGGCATAGGTGCTAGTGATAATGAACATCAAGTACCGGATCCACTAGAACCACATCCGGACATTAATAATAATGATCTGAACAGCGAAATCCCAGAAAATCTACAGCACCTTGAAAGGAATTTTGGTCATGCTTTACGAGAGTTCAGACATGTAGAACCAACACAAAGGCATTCTCTGCCCAAGATAAACATCACAAATTATCTGCGTGCACTAATAGAACACCTGAACAGCAAGGTTTTACCTATGCATTTTAATGCAACACAAAATGCGTTAGAGGTGCAAACTCTTGTATACTGTACAGCTGTGGCAACCGTTCGAACGTTGGGCCACAGAACTAGGCCTACAACTGCAGTCTTTGCTCCACGAAGGGAGCGAGATCCACCATAGAAGATCAGGTTTGTATATGGATGTCAGCAAAGTAAGGTGCAAATTGGGTCTATTGACTGAACATAAAAAAGGAAATAGAACCAGAAAGCTGATATACCATGTTACTAAAATCCTCCATCGTCGGTACATCGAGACATTAACACCAGCAATATTGGATGAGATTATAGACTCTCAACGGCAAAGATTTTATGTTCTTACTGTTACACTGCGTCGTTACAAGAAAAGTAGTGTAAGACGGAAACAAAATCGAAACGTTCAGGCACATGAAAGAAGATTCTATCGTGAACTGAGTGTAAAGCAAAAAAACCAGCAAGACACCAAAGTGCCTCAACTGGAAGACATGACTAACTATTGGTCGGCTGTTTGGGGGCAAACTGACAGAAGCAATTTAAACTCTGCGTGGTTCCAACTAGAGAAGGCAAGAGCTATCAATAACCCTAAAATGGAGCTGACCAACATCACAGCTTTAGATGTTTCAACGGTTTTGAAAAGAACAAGTAACTGGAAACCTCCAGGTCCGGACATGGTGCACAACTTCTGGTACAAGTACCTGACTAGTGTGCGTCCTACGTTGGCACGGTGTTTACAGAAGCTCACCGAACAACCAGATCTGATGCCAGGCTTTATGCTCCAGGGTACTACCTATATGTTGCCTAAAAAACCAGATGCTCAAAATCCATCTGGTTTTCGACCGATAGCCTGTCTTCCAACAATATTGTCATGACGCAAGCTCGTAAACATCAAAGAAACTTGCACATGGCATACATTATCTACAAGCAAGCGTTTCCTTCCGTACAACACGACTATTTTCTTAAAGTCTTAAAAATATACAAAATTTGCCTACGCATCATTGACTTCCCAAGTCGTGCGATGATCCTTTGGGGTGCAAGAATGAAGTATTTTGATCATGGACAATCAAGGATAACTGGATGAATACGCATTACGACGGGTATATTCCAAGGAGACTCCTTTAGTGGATTATGGTTCTGTTTAGCGTTGAATCCACATGGAATTCGGACTTGATAAATGCAGAACGGTGCATTTAACCAGAGGGGAATTTGGGACCGCAGAGCTAGAGAACGATTTTGAGAATGACATCGAGGCAATGGCCGAGGGGGAGTCATATAAATACCTGGGTATTCTCGAATCTAAGGGTATTCAGCATACGATAGTTAAGAAAAACCTAACCCTTATCTTCACTACAAGACTCAGTTTGGTACTCGTTTGGGCTCATCAAATGATCGAACACCGACCTCGAACGATTAAACAGAATAATCCGCGTAGAAATGAGGAAGCACCGAATGCACCATGGTAATTCGGCGATTAAAAGGGTAGTTCTAGCACGACATTGAGGGGGTAGGAGCATTGTAGATGTCAGGAAACTGTGTGATTCACAAGTTATACAGTTGCGACACTGTTTTAACAGCAAGCGAGATGTTACGCTTTACAACACCATCTGTATAGCGGACCTTGGCAACATGTTGATATCAACATGAAGTGGATAGTAAGGCATCCGATATTTGGCTCAGAAAGGGCGTCCCGTATCCAGAAACAGAAGGATTCGTCTTAACAGAATGGATGCCTTTCTGTAGATACAGTCCAATGCCCGTTTTAGAAAACGAAGATTACATCTTATATTGGGATGTTACAATCCAGACGGATCATTACATCCGAGCCAATCGACCGGACATCGTAATGCGAGGAAAAAGGTAGAAGAGTCTACATCATCCACATTGCTTGTCCACTTAACCGAAAATTGCAGGCAATCTATACAACCAAGATCCACAAGTATAGCGAGCTTAGGCATGAAGTAAAGACAATATGGAGGAATTTGAAACATGCATCTATTCATTCTATTGTGATTTCGGCTACAGGCAATGTGCACGCAAGATGTGCTGAATATCTTGAACATTTAGAAGTCATTAGGGTACTGGCAGCAGCTCAGAAGGCAGTTTTATTGAACACCTGTCGCATTGTAAGAAACTTTCTGGATCATCAGGAGCAAGCGACTAAAAACCTATAGAGTGATACATGGTAGCTCTGAGAAAGCATCCAGAGGCGACTGTTGTCACCTCCAACACTCACGGCCACTGTGTAAGCAGACCAGCGGTAAAAGACGAACTGCAAACTACACCATGCTCCTAATTTTGTACCTACAACAACATCGCAAATGAGTTCATACATCATATTAAAGTAACTAATTACATCATCATCTCATCAGTCACTTGACTTAGTCCATGGCTTTGATGGAATACCGGGTTCTTCTTAACCCGAGAACAAGCTTGAAAAATAAATAATAGGAGGGATGTTGCGACCCCATCGCTCGAGAGCTCCGGCTCTTGCAGTTAGCCACGTTGCATTAGGCTAACGCCCCAATGCAACGAATTATGCGGTTACGTTACCAGTATCGCGCAGTGCCACCCACAATAGGCCTCTCTCGGATGGAGGCCATGGTTCAGTTGGCAGTTCAATAGGACCGATCCGAGGCGACGACCAGGCAATGGCCTCTGGCAAACGCGAGAACATCGATTTAAGTGGCCCGACCAACTCAGGAGAGACATCCTTACCTGTTGGCAAAGAAGCTCACCAGCGCGAAGAGGATTCATGCAGAGGTTACAGGACCGTTGGGTCAATATGCACCTGGAATATGCTCATAAAACGCCTCAGTATTTAAGAGATCAGGTATCCCTTTTGCGCAAAAACGGATATGAAGCTCTTTATCGGCAAAAAGAAGTCCAAAATCCTCCAGCGAACATAGAACCCGTTTTAGCAAGACCACCTTTGCAGATACCCGAAAATGCCAACATGAGAAGTAGGAGATCTAGCCACCAAAAAGTCTTTCTCAGGATGGACAAATTATCTGAAGCTAATACTGTTCTTCTCGATTTGCTCCCAGAAGATGTAAATCTCTGGAATTTGAACTGCGTAGTTTACGAGAACGCGGTCTCCTTGCTTAGCGACAATTGAAGTAACAATACTGCAGTACGCCTGAGTAAGACTCGCGAGCGTATTGCACAGCTTCAGTTTAGAATGAAACGGTGAGATGGCATGCATCAAATATCCAGTGCGTGATTAGCTACATAAAATCAAATAAAAAATTCACTCCAAAAGTTAGGGCACTTGCTCGAAACTTAAGGAAAGCAAATCACACGCTGAATAAGTGTAAACTGTTGACCATCAAGCAGCACTGGACGAAAACAATAAGATCTCTTTGAACAGCGAAACAGCGCCTTGAACGGCGAGTAAAGTGGATTCAGGAAAATTCCACCTTTTCTACTCATCCTGTCCGTCTGTTGAATAAAACATCGTGTGCCGTTCAAAATCCGCCTAGCCGAGAAGAGATTCAAGTTTTCTGGGAGGAAGTATATGGAGATACTTATCAGCTAAATGAAGACGCTTCAGATATATCACTCTTTCGTAATTTTTGCCAAAGGCAAAGGTTTCAAGGTCCAGGGGAAGAGTGTCCACTAACTACTGCTGAAGAAGTGAAGAAAGTTATCGTGCAGTAGTTGAACAACGTGGTTGCAGGGGGGGGTTGCAGGATGCAGGGAGAACCTGTTTATAGACAGGTGTATTACCCAGGACTGGATCAGATAACGACGCAATCTGTCCATGGTTTGGATTGACTACTGTACGGCATCGATAGCACGCACCATGAGCTACTTATTAGGCTCTTTGATTGCCTGAAGGTGCATCCAAAAATAGTGAGATGCATAAAAGAGCTTATGCTCTTGTGGCGGACAAGATTTGTCATAAAATCTGACAAAAAACAAGTGACTACCAGCTAGTCCAATCTAACTACATGTTACAGACAGCTGTATATGCGAACCTTGCTTGAGGAGCTTTTCCTTCTAAAATCCATCCCAAATGAGATTATGCTCGATTGATTGCATTATCGTTCGCTAAGGCCATTCGCAGAATATTGATTCAACTGTAGCTTATATTGTTCACTCCGTCGAGTGCAATGCCCTCCTCATATTGCTTTAGACCTAGCTGCATGGCCATTTTTTCAGTTAAAACATTAACCTCTGCTCCGTTATCAAGGAGTCTGCTGAATGCATGAGGATTTTCTTTTTGACCTAAAACGTGTACGATCACTATATAATTAACCTTAGCTATTTTTTGTTCGTTATGGTTTTAATTCAAGAGAATGTAATGTTCTCTCTTTTAAATTTTACACGCACTCGATTTACAATCATTCGCAGAATGATTGCACTGGAGGCAGTTGTAGCGAGAGATTTGTTGTAGCATAGAAAATTTGGCTTTTACTAAATTCTAACAATTTTGAGTAAAGTGTGAATTTGTGCAAACATAACAGAATGCGATTTTTTCTATTCTGGTTTATCATCTATTTAACCGCGTTTGAGGATCTCGTTTTGTCTCGATAATGATTTATGATAAATTAAAAAATGATTTCATATTACCGTCATGACCGCTGTAGGATCATCGTAATATTTTTCTTCGATTTTTCAAGCTACCTGGTACTTCGCATCCGTTGTTTTAAATGACTTAATTTTATCGGCTGCCTGTCACTTCGGACATGATCGCAAATAAATTAGTGTTTGAGAATCTCTGAATCTAATATCATTATGGACGGATGATCTAAACGTACCACTAAAACCTGGCCATTTTTCGTAAGAGACTGAAAGTCGTTAACTTCAGTGCCAGTAATTTAAAATGGATGGAATAATCGTTTTCTTGAATGGAAGAAACTGGAGCGTCTCTCAAGGAACTTCAATTATTCAAAAGTCTACAATCCCGATAAGATGATGGGATTTATGGTTCCCTTTCGTAAATTGAAGGCTATGTCTTTTCACAGGCGACTGTGAGCCTGTCTGCCAAAATCGTCTTTTTCTGCATATTCATTATTCAGGGCTTCATCTGATACTGATGACTCAATTTCAGTTTGTTTTCCGTCGATTTTTTTTT
>CAKNWU010044923.1:0-10539 GCA_932072015.1 Andricus quercustozae
TTTCAAAGGAATTCAAGACAATTCAGAAATAGGTAGAGACATGAATTGAATACTGATTAACCCATGATTTAATTTATTGAAAGACAAGTGACTAATGTGATCTTTTATTTTAAAAAAAGACTACAACGTGATTTGAGAAAAAAAGGGACTAATAGTGACTCTGTAGAAGGCCTGATGATTTTTTATTTACTTCTTACAGAAATTCCCTGATTTGTTACTTTTTTTTAAATCCCTGACTCTTGGAAGCTTTAACCTTATTATTAATTTTTTTAAGTCGCATTGCAGGCTGCAAATAGGGTACCATAGGGACGAAATCTTGAAAATAAGGTACTTTAGGAACCTTAGCTGAATATACGGTACAATAGGGGATATAGGGACCAGGCTGTGAGGCCTGAACATGGGACGTCTTTAGGACATCAATTGGACTGACACAAACGTCATAGGAACGTCTTTAAAACGTTCTCAGGACGTTAATGTTTTTGTGCCCACTGGGTTAAGATCTGACAATTATTCCTGCGGGCTGAAGATGGAGCTAAGAAACAACTCTAAGCGCAAGGGTTGTCGATTTCCCCTGTGAGTTTCTCATAAAAAAATCCCTGTCTTTTCCCTGTTTTTCCAGAAAGTGGGCACCCTGATATAGATTCGGATCACTTTCACTTAATAGTGACAGTAGAGGGAGAAATGGGTAATAACAATAAGGATAAAAAAGGAAATAAAGATTAAAAGAGCAGGGAGAGGGGATAGGTGAATGAAAGGAGAATAACAGTTCAAGGAAAAGGTCAGGAATGTCAAAATGGGAGAGGTAAATGTAAACGCGAAAATGGCAATAATGATCGGAGAAATACAAAGAATAGTGCACAAGCAAAAAAGAAGTTAGTGAAAGAGGGGATATAAGTGGATGAGATGAGGAATGTAAAGAGAAGAAGAAAGTGAGAAAGTAATTAAGAAAGTGGAGAAAAAGGAAAAGTGATGGAGCAGAATATAGGAGAAAAATGAAGCAGTATACAGAGTTGTGTGATCAAAACAAAAGAGGAAAATAAAAGATCTGAAGAAGAGGCGGAGAAGGCTAGAACGGAAGAAGTAGTTTGAACGATAGTAAATAGAGAGAAAAAAGAAAAGAGTAAACCAGGATATTGAGATGGTAAAATAGAAAAATATTATGGATATGGATAATAAGCAATAGAATATGGAGAGGAGAGGGGTGGCCCATAGTGAAAAAAGGCAAAGGGGAGGAGGTTAAGGATTGTAGTGGAGTAACGCCAAATTCAACATTGTATATAGTTTAGGAAAGGAATGGGGCTGATGGACAACATGTTCTGAATTATCGGGTAAATAAAACTATGGCGTTTGGTTCATTGGAACAAGTTGAGATAGAAAAAAATATGGGGAAAAAGAGGATAAGAGAGGTTTTAATAAAGAGAGTATCGAACATTTTTAGAGACGAAAATCAGGGTAAAGGTATGAGAGCGAGTAGGAGATAATTTCTGGTTGGTGAGAGGAGTAAGAAAAGAATGTGCCCTGAGCCCACTTTCATTGAATATATTAATCTCAGACTTAGAAGAAGAAATTACGAGAAAAG
This sequence comes from Andricus quercustozae, assembly GCA_932072015.1. Classification (NCBI taxonomy): domain Eukaryota; kingdom Metazoa; phylum Arthropoda; class Insecta; order Hymenoptera; family Cynipidae; genus Andricus; species Andricus quercustozae. The sequence continues at coordinate 1,580 of CAKNWU010044923.1, forward strand.
GATGGAGAGGAGTTAGGATGTGAAAAGAAAATATATATAGATTGGCATACGCGGAAGATATAGTGCTGATGGCAGAGGATGAAGAAGGGATGGAGTAGAAGAAGTAAAGGAGTTTACATACTTGAGATATACCTTGCAAACAAGTGGAGATCATAAAACGCATATGAGAGAAAGGATAAAAAAACGGCAGGGTTAATGAAACAGATATGGGGAATAGGAAAAATAAAGTTAAAAAAGGATTGAAGAAAGAGAATGTGATTATTTGATATGCCGGCACGGCCGCAAGTAGACTATAGAGCAGAGATATGAGGATGGAAGGAAAGAGACTGAGACTTTACAAGAAAGGTACATAAGGTGAAATCTAGGGGTAGACTGGAGGAAGCCTGGATATATGGTGAGAGAAGAAGCGCAAAGGGCGGAAAAGGGAGGGGAGCTATCGAAAAAGAATTTGAAGGAGGTAGAAGAAAGGAGAGGGAGGGCGATAGAATTAACGACATGGGAAGAAAGGAGGGAGTTCGTAAGTACCAGAGATATAGGAGAGGGAATTGGAGTAAATTATGGAGATTTGGAGAAAAAGAAACAGGGAAAGACAATTAATATAAAAAGATGGTGGATGATTGAGGAATCAAAATATATAAAGTTGTATGGTGAATGGGAAGAGGAAATATGGGAACATGTATAGGAAGGATATAGTGTGGAGCAGATGAAAAAATTAAAGGGGGCTTAAAGAGCGAATGAGAAAGAATGGATGTGAAAAATGGCACAGTTGAGGTAGAAGAGAAGTGAAAGAAATAGAAAACGGAGGTCGCTTAGAAACGTAAGGATGTGTAAATCAGGGTTATGATGGTGAATGGGAAGAGGAAATATGGGAACATGTATAGGAATCGATTAGTGTAGAGGGGATGTCCATTTAATGCCTTATAGAAACTTATAAAAATGGACAAAATGATATACAGAACCATATAGGGCCATATAGAATGTATACAATTTCTATATTGCTCTATATATCCTTTCGTCCATTTTTATAAGTTTCTATAAGACATTTATTAGAGGGATCTAGATATAATAATTTATGTAAATATTTATTATTTATGTAAGATTCTTTTATTTCTAAGCTGGAGGGGGCCCCACCCTTACCGCGAGTGGGTAGTTTATGTTTATCAACGACGTTCATTGGCTGCCCCGTTCTTGTATCGATGCGCCGCCGGTCGCTACTTTTTCAAGCGAAAGGCGCGGGTGATTTGAAATCAATAATAAATACTATCAATAATAATACAAATAAATACACCCGACATTTCTAGAACTGCTGGCCCACGCCGTTTCTCAGCGCGTAGGGTGAGAGACGGTTGCGACTCTCGCCTCAGAAGGGCCGAGAGCGCGAGTACAGTGTCGAGTACATATATTGCGCAATACTATAGAAACGGTTCAGGAGAGTGGATATCCGGCTTAGTGCGCAGTTGAAAAAGTCGCGGTCCGTTATCTTTGTTGGCGTTAGTGTTTTTGTTGTCGTACGACAATTTGCCAACTAAAAATCAACCAAAATATAGAATCAAAAAACAACGCAAATATTTCGCGGAATAGTGAGTTTTGTGGCAGCCGTCTCGATCCTTTTATCGGTTGAGGGCCTTTCAGTTTCACGAAATACAAACACCTGTCCGAAGTTTGAGATTAGATTACCACTAACCTGACATTTAGGATATTTTATTTTATTTCGTGAAACTGAAAGGTCGTGAATCGACAAAAGAATGGACCATGACTGAGAAAATAGATTCTACACTTGAGAAATATTACTATTTGTGCATTTATGACTTTTACGTTTATAATATTTTCTCGAAAACGTCGTGAGACGTATTCCCATGACGCCATGTCAAAGTACTCAATTCAGGGGTTCCCGCTCTTCGGGCCTCGTTTTTTAATTGGTCACCCACTGACGCGGAGGAGAATATACCGGAACCGTTGTGGGAGTTGCCGGAACTGCGCAAATGGAAATGAAGGTGACAGGAAATAGGAGATACAGAAATATGTGAGTTTTTACTGTAGTTATAAGTAGTAAGGATAATATGATATTAAATAAGTAGGTGGTAATATTGTAAGAAACAGAGGTCACGTAAACCCTTATGGGACACATTATAAATGAAGAATAAAAAAAAAAAATGTATTTTAAAGCTGAAACCCTCAAATAGATTAACCAACTTACGAGCTGATTTGAAACGTCGGAATGGTCCTTACGAGTCATGCCTTCACCAATGGCAGACTTCATCAAACGAGACAAGGATGGCAAAACATTCACAGGCGGGTAAATCTGCCTGTTGTGGAGTTGACGATCAACGTAGATTTGTCCCTCGGTAATATATCCGGTCAAATCGGGAATAGGGTGAGTGATGTCGTCGTTGGGCATAGTCAAAATTGGGATCTGTGTGATGGATCCATTGCGACCTTCAACTCGTCCAGCCCGTTCATAGATCGTAGCTAAATCGGTGTACATGTAACCTGGGAAACCACGACGCCCGGGTACTTCTTCACGGGCAGCGGATACTTCACGAAGAGCTTCAGCATAAGAGGACATGTCCGTGAGGATGACGAGGACGTGCTTCTCGCACTGGTATGCCAAGAATTCAGCAGCTGTAAGAGCCAGACGAGGAGTGATGATGCGTTCGATGGTGGGATCGTTGGCGAGATTTAAAAAGAGGCACACGTTCTCCATGGAACCGTTTTCTTCGAAATCTTGCTTGAAGAAACGGGCAGTTTCCATGTTTACTCCCATAGCCGCAAAGACAATGGCGAAGTTGTCTTCGTGAGAGTCCAGCACGGACTTTCCCGGCACCTTGACAAGACCAGCTTGACGACAAATTTGAGCCGCAATCTGCGAGAAAAAAATGGGAAATGATATAATTAAATGAATTAAAATCAATCGACGGGGAAATATTGAATGAGGGTTTTAGGTATTGCAGAAGAAAGATTACCTCGTTGTGGGGCAGACCAGCTGCAGAGAAAATAGGAATTTTCTGACCACGAGCGATAGAGTTCATGACATCGATGGCAGAGATACCAGTCTGGATCATCTCCTCGGGATAAATACGAGACCATGGATTGATGGGCTGACCCTGGATGTCCAAGAAATCTTCGGCGAGGATTGGGGGACCTTTGTCGATTGGTTTTCCTGACCCATTGAAGACACGACCCAACATGTCTTCGGAAACGGGAGTCCTGAGAATGTCTCCGGTGAACTCGCAGTGAGTGTTTTTGGCATCAATTCCCGAAGTGCCTTCAAACACTTGGACGACTGCTTTTGAGCCAGATACTTCAAGAACCTGTCCTGAACGCATGGAGCCATCGGCAAGTCTCAGCTGAACGATTTCTGCAAACTTGGGGAACTTTACGTCGTCCAAAATAACCAGGGGTCCATTGACTCCGGATACGGTTTTGTAGACTGAAAAAAAACATTACATATATTAATCTACAGTAGCAAAAATAGCGCCCTGCGCGCGTTTATTACGTTTTTCTTTTTTGGATTGCCCAATTATCCAGTTAAAATATATGATTAAATTTAAAGTATAACAAAATATAATAAATAATCATAAATTAAAATAGCTACCTCGGCTTTCATACAATTTGAAGTTTAACCCTTAACGGTCACCTGGGGTGTCTCACACCCCCGCCGAAGTTTGACCGTAAATAGCTGTAAATAGTAATTTAAAAATTGGACCTGGCCCGTCATCTACTAGTAGTTTTTGGAATCCTCTTTATGATGGCGTACAATTTAAGTTCACGCAACATCAATCAAGAGCTGCTTGCTGAGGAAACAATTGTCGAACCTTTTTTCGGAGAAGGTTCGAGGGAAAAATGACTGTGCACGAGACGTAATCAAATAAGAAGTTTTACAAAAACATGTTTTTAATATGTAAAAAAATATATTATTTGTATTTCTCTACATCATGCTTTTCGATAAAAATGCCTATATTTTTATTTTATCCTTAGAAAAGTTGCTCTTTTAAACGGTTATTCACTTGACTCTTTTTTAACCTTAAATTCGTTTCACGAGATAAATATACTGCTTGGAACGTACCCTCTCGAGCATAGGTATATCATGAAAAGCAACTATTTAAGAATATCCGGTTAAATTTTTACTGAAAAATATAATATATTCAAAAAGTTATACAATTTTTAGTGAAAAAAGTGACTTTTCGCGACTTCTTTGATTCGTTGATTTTTAAAACTGTTTTAAAATTCAACAAAATTCCCATTTGGCCTTTTTTCTTATTGTTAAAAAAAATTTAAATAAATTTATAAATATTTTTTTTTTAAATATTCCAAATTCTGTGTTTGGCATCAATTTCAAGTCGTGAAGTTGAGAAATTTCCCGGAGGTGTGACCGTTAAGCGTTAATATCAAATTTAATCGGTTTTTGTAATCTCCAACTTTAAATTAAATATAAGGTTTTACTCCGAACGGAATAAGAAGCAAAGAAACAAATAATTCAGTTAATTTGAAATGTCATATCGTCATAAGATTTTATAAGATGGAAATCTGAATTTTACTGATGTCTTTCATTTTCAACACCGATCCATTTTACAGATTTTTATAATTGAAAATTAACCAACTTGTTTAATTTTCAATTTGTATCGTCTAAACTCATAAAATTTTAAACATCTTTTTGAAATATATTGAATGTTTTCTTTTAATAGTTCAATTTTTATGATTTATAAGCCGTGGCTATGTTTACCGAAATTCGATGAGCGTAGCACAAATATTTTCGGCGAGCCTAGACTAGACACTTCGATAAATAAAAATTCTTAAATTTGAACAACTTTGAAAATGAAAAGTCAAATTTTCAATACCTAATCTTCCAAATTGAAGAAACTTCTAAGGTAAATAATCAAAATTACAGCATTTTTTATTTTAAAACTTGCATAATTTTAAATGTTATACTTTCAAAATTAAAAACTCTTAAATTTTAAAGATGTATAAATAAAAAGATGAGAAGAAAATATTTATTAAAAGAAAATTTAGATGAATGGAAAAAGATGTCAATTTTTATTTTGCAATTACTTAGAGCTATTATTTTGGGAATAATTTATAATCTAAATAATGCCGTATTATTGAGTTAAATTTCTGAAACAGCTTAAACAGGAGAAATAAGATTATAGGTGATAATTGACCTAAATATATGAAAATGGTGTTTGAGTTTTAAAATTTCAAGAAAAGGAATAAGTCCGCATTTTACGTCAACTTCTCATTGTTCACACTCTAAAATCATTTGTATCATCCCCACACTGTAAAGAAATTGGGTACTTATTAAGATTCTTGTCCTAAAATTATTGAAGGACCATCTTAAAATTATTTTCATCAAACTCGAATCAGGTACATAAATTGAATTTTCAATTTTTGTAACCCTTGTCGTTGCCAATAAAGTATTTAAATAATATTTCGAATCTACACATTCTATTTTTACCACTCCCCAGTAAATAAATATAGACAAATTAAAAAAACTGCTCCAAAATCTACAAATTTCCCACCTTCAAAATAATATTTTATAAGAAAAAATTGTGACAACAATCACGTACAAATATCCGCCCAATTTCAAAAATATTTCCTAATTTAAATCACAAATAATTTTTAAAAACACATGAAAAGGGTTACGCCCGCATATTCACGTGAACCATTTCCCATTGTTGACACTCTGCAATAATTTTTCCATCTCCCACTTCAAGAACAGCAACCTAAATTAGTCAAAACCATGAAAAAATTTTAAATGTAACTAATATTAAAGTTGAATTTGCCAGTATTTTGAATTTCTGTCAATTAGGTTTAGAAAACAGCTTCAAACCCAAAAATTGTCCCGTGGTACGATGTCGTCTGCAGTCACATGACATGAGCAACGAGCTGGGAACTCACGAGTTTTCAGAGCTTTTTCTCTGGGTTTTTCTTTACGAAACCGGTTATAATTAAAACTCCAAGGGAGTATTAAAACAGGAAATCACTGTCGGCGCATCAAAATTGTCGAAAAGCCAGTAATTCGGCAATCAGCTGACCCAGTTGCAAATCGATCAAATGCTACGCCCACTGTGGCAAGCAATCGCTCTGTCAAGTCCAGAGAATTCTGACTTTTCCTGAGACTTTCTGGATTAGGTTTTTACTCACCGAGTCGAGGTTGTGCGACAAAGTCCCTGGACACGGCGAGAACATGTTCCTGGGCGGCTTGCCGACTCCCGATGGTGTTGGGAAACATTTTGTCAAATTTTTGAAAGCCGTTCGTAGTCCTCTTCTATCGTCTCAACCTCACCAAACAGCAGAAGCACTAGCAGCAGGAACCCTGCGCGTTTAATTACTTTCGCCACTGCGCCGTTCAAGAGAGATGGCAGATGAAATATGAATGGAGGGGGGAAATCGAAATTCTCATCAGAGAGATAAAAAATTAATTTAAACTGTTCCTAGATTGTTTTTGAGATTTAAACCAAGTTTAATTGCACGCTTTAGTCATTTTATAATAAAAAATAAAGTCAGTTTTTGTCATCAGGGCTTCTAAATATAAGAAAAATTCTGTGATAAATGATGAGTTTTGTTCAGAAAAGAGACACAAGATAAAGCACGTGGGATCACGTGGCTCCGACTTCAGAGTCAGTTTTTGTTTAATTATGGAAAAAATATGTGTCGTAATTTATTCCGAGGGATGGAAAAAGTTATCTTTAGCTTCGGGAAAAAAGGTTAATCCCTCACAAACTCAGGTTGAAGGAAAAACTTATATTAATGGTGAGGTTAGACAAGGTTTTGATTAGAGTCGTTAATTGACCGTATGGCGGGAACAATATAAACAATAAACTGATTTTTAAGTATAAATGATACAAACTTTAGATAGTTTGAAAACTTTAAGGCCTTGAAGTATTAAATCGATTATTTATAATTTTAAATGCTTTAATTTGAATGCATATAATGTTCATTCAGAGTATTTAATACCTAAAAAAAAATCTTAAATTCAATTTCAGTAAAATTGCAATGCTTTTGCAAAATAATTATATTTTCGAATTTTTCAATTTAAAAGTGTGCATCTTGAAATAACATTAAAAAGTATCATCAAAAGCAGTTAAAGTAATCGGCAAAAATTTTATAATAAATTTATCGAAACAAAATTTATAAGACAAAAATAAAAATAATATTTATTGAACTGACTTTTCAATGGTGAGAAATAAGTAACATACATTTTTATTGTTTTTCGAATTAGTCACTAAATTTTTAATTATTCTATTTTTCGCTTCTGCCATCAAATTCTTGACAAGAGTGGACTTTGCACTTTAGATATCCTATACAAGACTGGTAGTGTTACGATAGCTACAAACACACTCGAGAGATCACATATTTGTGATATAATGCCATTCCTTATCGCTCAAAAAATTATTTAAAAAAAATATATATCTCATATATATTTGTTTTCTGATCATTATTTTACTTATATGAATAACTATTTGCAAGTAATAATTATATTTTTTAAATGTATGATTATACAAACTTTAAACAGCTATAAAATGATCAAATTACCCAAATATCCAAAAAAGCTAACTGTGTTTAAAAAAAGAATTCTTTCCCTATCTAGGTAATCCTTAAATATCAACGGAATTCATCAAGTGTATCATAAGCATTTCAACTTACATAATTTATAAAAAAAACTAATAAAATATGCGTGAATTAACAACAAGATTCTGAATGACAAAAAAATACCTATTGGGCAGGGCTGTATAACAAGTGGCTACTTTTCTGAGCTACTCGGATTATCATAATTTTTCTGTATAAAAAACATCTTTGCCATCAATATAATTGATTTAAAATGTCTTTAAATTAAAAATATTCTAAAGGGAATAATATTCCGAATTTCAAAAGTTTTTATATAAATAATGTTTTAAATTGCTTGAAATAATAAATCCAGTGGCGACAGTCCACTAATGTTTGTCCCTGAAGAGGGAGGGGCATGCAAAAGAGCAGAAGGCAAAATAATGCGCAGTGCCGCCACTTCGAATTTTCTGAGTCGCTCGCAGTGGCTCGGTGGCTCGCAGTCGTTCGGTAATCGTCGTTTCGGGTTGTTTGTTGTCGTTTGTGTCACTTTTCTGTCAATCTGTGTCAATTTTTCTCTATTATAATTTTTTATCTGCGTGTAAAAGGCACAAGCACAACGAGAGGCGCGAAGCGACAACCGTCCTTCGAAATTAGAGGTTAGGTACTGCCAAAATCCCATTTCCTGGACAGTGGACATATCCATTCTAAAAAAGAAGAATCGTTTCGCGCGAAATCTCGACGAGTGTTTTTGACAGAGTGTGGTGTATGTGAATAATAAAAAAAGTCCAAAATACGAGTGTGGTCCACTGATAGGTGGAAATAATCAGGAAGAATGGCTGCCCTGAAGCAAATCACCAGCTTGACCAAGGTCTTTAAGGCGATGACGGCAACCCGGTCGAACCGGGTCCTCGCCTCCAAGAATTTTTACACTTATGTCAATGAACCTGGAATGCCGATTCCGGGCAAGGAACCTTGCTGGGTCAAAACTGCCGAAGAAGCCGTCCAACAAGCTGGATTAACGTCAGGTGAGACTATCATTGATTTATATTTTCTACCCTTGGGATTTACAGTTTTCTCATGGAAAAAATATGTTGAAGAGTGGTCAGCGATTTTAATATATTGGTAGAAAATTCCATTCATGTGGCCTTATCTACTTATTTGCTCTTGTAAACTTGGTAAACAGGATGACGTCACTCTGGTTTTTAAAATTTCAATTTTACTGCCGATAGTTGATAAATTATCTTTAATTTCTTTTTCTTTTGATAACGCGGTTTAGGGATCAAGATCTTGAATAAAGTCTTTGTTTTTTAAGAGATTGATGAGTTGATGAGGTTACTCAACTTTTTTGCAGAGCAGAAATGGTACTTGAATTATTGATTAATCCGTAAATGTTGTGCCAAGGTTCGGCGAGTCTG
>CAKNWU010045012.1:0-13180 GCA_932072015.1 Andricus quercustozae
GCGATTTTGATTTTGCAGAATGTTTCTTACTCTCATGCGCAACTGCCATTTTGTCAGTGACCAAATCTCCAAAAAACTTTGAAGATAATTTATAGAGCTTCAAAAATTTATTTTGAAAATAGAATTTTCTCACATATTCCAAATAAAAATTCATAAAATTTGATTTTTTTCTTGTAAAATCCTTTAAATTAAATAAGACTTCGTTCGACCTCTAAAAATTAGCATTCAAATTTTCTGACTTGACACTTTTTAATTCTTAAAAAGCTATAAGAATTGAAACGAATTTATAGTGAATTTGACAAAATGATACATTTTTAAAAGTTTTTCTCATATAATGTATTTTTTAGGTCAATTGAAAGACATACAAAATTTGAATTGTTACATAAAAGAGATTATACATTAAATCTATACATTTGAACGTCAATTCAAGGATAAAAGTATATTTTCTCAATTTCTAATATCCGCAAATGTAGGAAAAGTAAATTTTTGCTTAACTTACAAAAAAATTATAGGTTTTCGATTTATTAAATAAAAATCCTATTTGTGTACAAATATATACATATTTTGGGTGCTGCAATTTCTAATTTATTTTTTTTTGTGGAAAGTTTTGAATACCTTACCCAGTAACCTGAATTTTTGCTAAAAAAAATAAAATAAATTAAAAACCTTTTTATTTTAAAGGTTTCAAAGTAACTGATGACATTATTTTCAATTTTTGGATAAACTTCCGAAAAGCGTTTAACTCCGATTAAATTTAAACTCCGTACACCTATGTATTTTGATGCGCTGATCCCGAATATGGTAGTGAAAATACCCGCGAATTTGATTTTCAAGGCCAAAATCCCAAAAAACGATAAAAATTTCATGTTTTTCCGTTTATTTCCGTCAATAATCAAAATTTATAAAGAAATTTTAAACAAATAAATACTGCAAAATGTTTAGCGGTGCCACTTAAATTGTGTGGTAAATTTCTGGAAGGCTTGATGGACATTAAATATTAAAAATTACAGAAATGGGGATGGAGACGTTGGAATGGCTGTCGTGTGTGACCTAAGTTATTTCTGTGGTTAGTCATAGGTGTGCCTTCTCGCCACTCATAACACGTTGGAAAGGGGGTTGTGTTTGACCTAATTTATTTCTGTGGCTAGTCATAGGGGTGCCTTTCCGCCCCCATGAGACGTTGGAATGGCTATCGTGTGTTACCTATGTAATTTCTGTGACCAGTCACAGGGATGCCTTCTCGCCCCCATTAGACGTTGAAATGGGTGTCGTGTGTGACTTAAGGCAGTTCTGCACTTCGTCAGCCAGCTATTTTGGGCGAAATTTCAAAAAGAGCATTTTCAAAATTTTCGAGACCGTTTTTTTAAACATTCAAAAATAATATGTAGGGTTATTCATAGTACTCGGAAACTCAAACAATTTATTTTTAGAACTTTTTTAGATGAAAAGAAAATTGTCAGAATTATAGCATTTTCAAAATAAAAAAAAACAAACGAAAATTAACATTTTAAGCCAAAAAACGCAAGATAGGAAACAAATTAAATGAAGGAAAACTTTTCCATTTAAAAGCCCTACAAGATTATTATAACAACTTTTTGAATTTTTTGAAAAATCGAAAATTCAAATTTTGATCGCACAAAAAATAATGAAAAATAAAAAATACGCAAGATATGAAAAAATATGATTAAACAAGAATCGTGCACCAAAAAAAGATTGATAAATTTGTTATTAACCACTTTCTGATAGAACACGTACTTTTTGTTTTATTTGTAAAAAAACGAACTAAAATATTTAAAAACTAAATTTTTGGATAAACTACACAAGCTATTAAAAAAATAAAACAACAAAATTTGCGTATCCAAAAAAGAGATACAAATTTTTCATCAACAATTTTTGATGGGACGCGTAGTTTTTGTTTGAATCGTAAAAAATAACATTAAAAATTAAAAAATTAAATTTTGTATACACGACACAAGAGACGAAAGAAGTGAAAGGACAAAAGTTGTTCAACCAAAAAATATCTACAAATTTTGTTATAAACTCTTGTTAAAAAAATATATTGAAAATACAAATATTAACTTTTGGGAAAAACGACACAAAAGGTACAATAACATTTTATTTAACAAAATTTTTCGCCAGAATTATATCTACAAATTTACTTCGAACCACTTTACGCTAGGATGCGTATTTTTGGTTTAAATCGTAAAAAATAACAATTAAATAATTATGAACAATTTTTCTATAGAATGCGCCCTTTTTAATTATAAAAACAAGACAATGAAAATACTTATGTTTCAATACCAATGCATATTATGAATTTTAATAATATAAATTTATTGAAATTATACATTTTTCAGGGTAGCTGAGAATAAAAATTAGGGAAAAATAGGAAGCCAATACTAAAGTAATCATGAAAAATAAAATTTTTACAATTCTTTGCAATATCTGAATAAGTAGTACCAGACCGAGGTACATAAATAATCATAACATAGATTTAACATAATATTGTTGAACATAATGTAGAGAAATTTACAGTTTGGACAAAATCGAGTGCGAAGCATGAGATAAGTAATGAGAATGTGTTCTTTAAAACCGTAGGAGCTTTAACAAAAGAGAATTCACAATCACCAACTTACATTTGTCGATGCTTCGACCTTTGATTTTAAAAGGTATTTGCACAAATATGGGAAAAATACAAAAACCGAGCGCGCAGCGCGAGGTAAATACATAATTGAGCGGTAAGTGCGATATGAATATATTATCGGGCGCGAAGCGCGAGAACCAACAGTCGCGAGCTCTCGGCGTGCTCAAACTTGCGAGACACTTGCGAGACGCGCGAGAAGCGCGCGATCAGAATGTGCTCGCGCAGCGGGCAGATTTTCTCAATTGAATTAGTGGAGAAAAAAATCATTTCTACATATATCTACTTAAAGATAAAAATATCTTTTTGACCTGACAATTATTATCATAAGTTTTTGAGCTGAAACTTTTTAGTTTTTAAAAATCTATAAAAGTGAACAAGACTTCATCGCTAATATGCTAAAATATTTAATTTGCAACATTTGAACTATTTACGTGAATTAAATATTTGCATAGTCTATAAATTTAATAGGTTAATTTAAACATTGAAACTGTAGTTGTAAATTTTAATCGAGTTTATGAAGAATATATTTTTCATAGCCAAGCGAACGTCACAAAATCAGTATTTCCTAAAATTGGACCGTTTTATATGGTGAAGGGAATATTAAATTCTTTGTTTTTTTATATTGTAGTTAACAAAAAATGTAACTAACTTTTACGGTAAAATATAAAATTTTGTATTTAAAAGTGCTGGATATATTTTTCTCATCGATTATTATTATTGAATTATTGAACAATTCATTTAAATAACCTCTTATTTTTCATGAACGTGAAGTTTACAGACGACATGTGCTTTCAATAATTAGGTTTACGAAAAAACTGTTCTCAAAAATAATTCTCTAAATTAATTTATAGATTATAATTTTAGACGAATTTTTGCTTTATTTTCGTTTGTTTACAAACCATAAGAAAGTAACCATAATATCCAAAAACGAAACTAAGAGTCCTAATGTTTGCAATCTTTCTATTTTTGAAAACGGAGAAGAATTACACCTTCAGCCAATCATAAACACTGGTTTTGATCTTAGCAAAATTTTGCTTAAAAAATTAGTTATCAAACTTTTTTTTAAATCAACTTAGTGAAATTTGACTTGGAAATCGATTAAAATTATGGCTAACTGACTCAGAGACAAAGATGTCTATGTTTTATCGGTTGTGTTCACTAATTCTGGTTTAGAGAATAAATATACTATTTTCCTGAAAGTTTTTGAGTGGTGGTTTGCCTAGTTTCTTGAAGTTAGTTCTGGAAACAAAGTTTGCCGCGAAATAATCATTACTTCCGGAGAGCTGCAGATCTCATCTCCCTCTCAAAGGACCCTCCGAATTAAATAAACGAGTTTCTACACGCGTTGCATACAATTAAGATGTCAAGTTTCCTTACAAATCCCAGCGACTGATGCTGTTTCAAGAAAACGTGCTTAGAATTTAACCCCCAGGATAATTTCTAACAAACTAAATTTACATTTTAAATTAATTAAATAAAGATATTAGGAAAGCACAAATCTGTCTGATTTAGGACCGAAAATTGATCCATCATCTTCCTGAGTTTATGTAGAATTCAAATTATTTATGTAAATTCTTGTAAAATGGAATAAACCGATTATCAAAGTGAGCTTTACAAATTATAATTCACTACAATGAAATCTATGATACTAAAGTTAGGTTAAATAAAAATGATAAACACAATAAAAATTTACTTTTTATATTTATACGCTTTTTTGAGAATAATAATAGTGTTGGAAAGGTTAATAAAATAAAAAACAAAGAGTTTCAGTTATTTTACTGATCTTTTCCATTTCTTCGCATTCTTGATATTGTTCTACATTTTTTTATAGACCAGCTTTGAAGATACCTCGCAAGGGTGGATAAAAAAAAAATTTAGAAATCAAAAACTGGGTACTGACAAAGTTTCAATTTAAAATTTCATTTTAAATGATTGATCCCCCTACCAATCAATCGAATTATTATTAAATGAGTAAGACATCTTTCTTTTTGAATAAAAATCGATCGATTCAACTAAATAGTTATTCTATTATATTAACATAGAATGAATTTCTTATAGAAATTCTAAGGTTTGTAAATTTTATTAAAATGCTAAGTGCAATCACAGACAGGTAATGCTGTAGTCAAATAATTTTCATGGTTAGCCGTCCCGAAATTTCGAGACTGCTAGTCAATATCCTTTACCAGCTCCGCTAATTTTTCGGGAACATTAGATGTAGCCATTAAATTAACACCTCAGAAGTTTAACTACAACAATTGATAAAAGTGCAATAATAAATAATATATTACATCTCAAATTCGATCAAGAATATTTACAATAATTGCAAATCTTAGCAAATTCAATTAAAAGCACTAATTAAGCTCGTCAGTTCTTGATAGTTATAACGACTTTGTTCTACCCACCAGAGATCTCTCTATCAAGGGCTACTCATTAAAATGAGTGTCTAGAAGACACGCAATCAATGTATTTACTGATTAGAAATCCAAGTTCTGCCAATAAGTGTACTAGACTGCAAAACATTAGAAAATATAGTCTGATTAATCATTTAGAGTCGATAAGAGTGCAACCATCCACTAATGAGAAAAAGTGGTATACACGAAGGAGGTAATTGGATCAAGCTGGAATAGCCGATACCTTATATACCTTTTCATTACCAATTATCGAATTGCTTGTAGGGAACCGAACGCGTCTTCAGAGGGCCCACTCTTTCGCTCTGAGTCCCAGGTAACTTCATTAACGTTGTAGGGCATACCTTACAGCGAGACATATATAATAGGCTATCAAGCGTCCCGATCTCGCGGAATGTTCTTTTTAACCATTCGCGAGAAATTTTTTTTTTTCAAAGAATTTGAACGTGTTTGGGAGAAACACGAACAAAATATGCGCTTGCGTAGTTATGTGTCTTATGGTGACGTATATGATAATGTTGTTAATGATTATATCTTCTATAGAACCTGAATTTGCAAGATGTACGATTGTACTGTGATTATCTGTGCGCAATCGTATATTTTTTTAGTGAAGCTTTTATTAAAGAAACAAATCTTTATGTTTTGTTTTCGGCTCAAGAATTTTTTATAGTTAATTTAACGAAACTTGACTTCCGTTAGTCAATCTTAACACTTTTTTTGGTGCAGTCAAATTCAAACATATTTTCTCTAGTTTCCATCAACAATATATAATTATTGATTAGCGTTAGAAATTCAGCCAATAAGAATTAATCTTTTATTTAAATTCCAAACAAATTCAAGAAAAATATATAATTTACTTAATTTTATTTTTCTTCTAGTGTTGAAAAACTGTTGATTCAATTTTGGAGATTCTCCCTAAAGCAATCCCGGTTGAAAGATCGATTACGGTTTTACTGCACACGTCGGAATTCCTGGACATTACATTCGTCCTTGCCTTTTCCTTATCTGCTTTTTCATAAAGTCTGATGAACAAGTTGGTAAGTTTAGATAAAGTTTATTATAGGTAAAAAAGTAATTGACTTATACAATTCCCTACCAATCAATCGATTTATGATTTATTGAGTAAGATAACTTTTTGTTCCAAATAAAAATCGATTCATTCAACGAAATATTTTTTGCTGTTTATCAGAGGAAATTCTCTTTTATTGATATATATTTTGAGGAAGTTTTTTTAACTTTTTTGAAAGAAACACAGAAATTCCTCTTATTAAACGTCTGAAGTATCGTGAGTATACTAGATTTCATCTCTCTTAACTTAGCTAAAAAAAACTATAATCGCTTTACACACGAGGGCACTTTACTGCAAGCTGCTCGAGTGAAAGAACTGCATTTAAAAATTCCTTACGTAAGTATTTTAACTCGATGATGGAGCTGATGCAAAAGAACGGTCGCATTTAGCACGATACATAAAGCTCAAAGAACATTTCATCATATAATCGATACCGACATTATTTATTTTATCATTTTCCTTTTCAAGATAAAATTTGTATCAAGGATATACTTCCTAAGACAGAAAAGAAGCCTTATTACAAAAATAAGTAAATAATTTAAGTCAAATATAAATATTCTACTGATATCTGTTTGCTCAAAACTCGCGAATCCCAATAAAGATGATAAAAAATTATTAAAAAATTCTAGCATATTCGAAAGGCAGAGTATTTCCGAAGGTGCCATATTTTTCACGAAGATTGTAGAATTCTATTCCAGAACAATTTAAAACATTTCAGAATATTCTAGAAAATTTTAGAACATCTTGAAATATTCTAGAAATATCAAGACATTTCAGAACTTACAGAGATTATTAGAAATACGTAGAAAAATATGTCAACATTTTTCTTCGCCTAATTCTTGATTCCGGAACATTTGACAATATCCGACACATATGAGTATTTAATGTTTTAAAGTCGGGGCCAAATGTTGAGGCCCCTCACTTATCAATCTTTGTTAATTATCTTTGTCAATCTTACGGTGTGCATTTGATGCACTATTCTATAATATTCTAAAACATTCCAAAATATTCCAGAATTTTATAGATAATTCCAAAAATTTCCACAATTCCAGAAAAATCTAGGACTATATAAATGTCTAATATTGAAATTTATAAATTAAAATTAAATCCCTGCGTTATTTTACATTTTTCCAGATTCTCAAATAGTGGAATTTTTTATGACTTTTGTTTCAAATTTGAAAGTATTAATTTTTCAGACAGGTATCTTGCCAAATGATGACAAAATATAATACTTATATTTACCTTTCAAATCCAGTATGCATTCATGGATTTCATTATATTTGACAATGAAGAAAGACGTACCTGAAACAAAAAAAAAAAATTAGATGTTAGTATCCTCTTTGCTGAAGTTAAAGTAATTTAAATTTATTTAGAGAATATTCATTTAATAAGGAATGAACCTTATTTTAAAAATTTCATAAACTTGGAAGCTGTAGTTATAAAATAGTTTGAAAACTAGTTTTGAAATAATATTCTTATAAAGTTGAGTCACTTTACTACCGAACCTTGAAATCTTACTGTCTGAAGAAAGTTTCATTGAAACTTATTTCGGATGCTAAACGAGTTGCTTTATGGAGCTTCTATAAGGGTATTTTATTTGACTGCAGTTTTATTGCAGTTTCAAATAGTTTACTAATCCGAGATGCAGCGCTGAAGAGGAGATTTAACTTTGGTAATTAAGATCATTATTTAAATGCCAAATATTCGGTGCACTTAGCTGATGGAATTCAGGCTCTTACCAAAGTAATCAAGACGGTCGGTTGCGAAACTTTCCAAATTTTGAAGCCAATATATAATCGAAAAAAGTATACAAAAATTATATTTTACTTACATTAATTTTTACTTGGATGTATATCTTATAAGGAAAATTATATAAATAAAGAAACCTAAAACAACAATTCAAACAAACACTTTAATTTCATTTTTCTGCTGTATAAATGTGAGATAAAAAGCAAACTCGTACGAGAGTTGATTTAGTAAGTAAATCCGAAACTGTTCGTTGGGACTATTGAGTTTGAAATTACAGATATTCATTAGCCGTTAAATCCGAAAAACTTTTATGCGACGAGCACTTCCTCACAGTTTCAATCACAGCAAGTAGGTGAACCAGAAAAGAAAACATAGTAGTTCGGCGAACTTATTTATACTGAAATTGTTGACTATTCCGTCCAGTTTATCAAGCATGAATCTTGAGTAATGTCATTCCTTATTTGAAGGATCAAATACATGTGATGTTAAAAGGATTTGTTTGAAATCTCATTTTCTAATGTAGTAATAAGAAAATGTTTCAATTTAAATTCTAGTTCAAATTTTATCGTAGTAATAATCTATTTTCTTTCTTTCAGCTTCGGTATATATTGAAATTATTATCGTTTATTGAAAAAATAAAACAAATTTTCTTATTGTTATCGGCGTTCCAGAAAAAAACGTCTGACATATTGGAATATCGAGAACTGCGATCTTGATTTTCTCAGAATAGAATAACTTTTTATAATAAAACATTCTATTTTAATCATTATCGAAAGTCGATCTTCTAAGCCTATGAAATGATGACTATAAAATTCTTGACCGATTTACTCGGCATTTTCAAAGTGTTTTAAGTCAAACGTTTTTGACCCGGACTCAGAAAGTCAATATCACATTTGTCTTGTCCTTAAATGTTGATTTCACTTTTACAGACCTAATGCTTTTCGCTTTCCTCGAAAATTTCGATTTTATTTGTTATCTAGTTTTGTACTACCACTCTTCATTTGTAGTTTTATTATAAATAATAAATTTGTTATTTGGAAATTAAAAAATTGTTGTATAAAAATGTTGTTTACCTTAATTTCTTCCTTCCATCAATGTCTCTTAATTTTATTCTTTTTTGTAATAAATCATAACGATTTTATGTAATTGGATTTTGCTCCAGACAAAATTCCATCCATTCTGAACGACCGCAATGTTCTTTATGTAGAATAAGAATGCGTACCTCGAAGCGACAAAATGTTTTCCACAAATATTTACACGTCCTCCGAAAAACTGTCACTCAAACCGAAAGGAAACATAAAACAAACAAGAGACAACAATTTTTTATCAAACAGGTAGAATGCTAAAGTTAAGGCTGTGGGAACATTGCCGCTACAGATAATGATAATGTAAAAAATATGCCCGCTGCGTGGGCACATTCTCATTGCGCGCCACGCGCGCGGGTACTCTCTCGCGCTCGTTCTCGTACGTTTAATGCGTGCATTTCGACTGCATTTTTTCAAATATCATAAATATTGTAACTTAAATCGAAAACTGAGATTTAAACCCTTGATGAACTACGGTAATAAATTTGAACTGAAATTATTTTTCAATTTGTTTTTAAAGGCGGTTCTCAAAGCTTATGCGGCTTTCAGAATTAAATTTTCATTGCGACAATCGCGCTTCGAAATACATTTGATATCTAGTAAGAATTTTTATTGAAATTTCTCAACTTATCAGAAAAATAGTTTTTTCTATATTTTCAGAAAATTTTCAAAATGTTGAAATGCATATAATTGAGAGTTTTAAAAAACTGCAAGAATTTCTCGAATTTTGTACCTCTAATTCAACTTGTGACACGACCTAGGTCAAAACAAAATATTTTAAATGGTCTAACTTTTTGAATTTTAGTCTAATCTAAAATTTCATTGAGATAGTTTTGAAATATACATATTTTATATGTAGTAAGAATTTTGATCATTATTGTTGTATATATATCATTCTGTTCAATTTCACCGAAATTAAAAATGCCAGTCTTATAATTTGTAAGTCGGAAATATCTAGGTAACAAAGTTGACCTTCATTTTGGGACCCTAAAAAAAATTAGGAAAGGCTGACTCGATTGAACAAATCCTTCAAAAGTTAGCGTGGCTACAACATACAGGTGACTACATGCATAAATACATACATACATACATAAAACAGATAGAGATAGACAGTCACCGACAAAATTTTATAATTTTTGGACTCCGTGAGCGACGAAACGTATGAAGATCAGTTAAAAACTAGAGATCGAAAATTTGGACGATTATATTACACTCTCATGAATGCGAAACTATACTTATTAACTATATATATTTTCT
Source organism: Andricus quercustozae (assembly GCA_932072015.1). Taxonomy (NCBI): domain Eukaryota; kingdom Metazoa; phylum Arthropoda; class Insecta; order Hymenoptera; family Cynipidae; genus Andricus; species Andricus quercustozae. The sequence goes on from CAKNWU010045012.1 coordinate 10,213, forward strand.
TTATAAATAGAATTCGCAGAAAGTAAATAACTTCAAAATGAAATAAGTATTTTACTGCATTTCAATAATTCGTTTAAAAGTCACTGTAATCCTCTGTAAGTAATATTGACGTGATATTTCAGGACATACATTCTTTTAAAACGAGGTAGTATTATGTAACTGTATCAATAAACAGAATTTCAAGAGCAGAAGCAGAAGATGTGACTTCTGATCGATAAGAAAGAGGTTTTGAGGATAGTAGGGATCAAATGGCAAAACAAACCATAGAATGTATTTTCTTATCAAAAAATGAGGAAGCTCATTTTTCTCTCAGGCTTGAGATGGTTACAGGCCGGTGTATATCATCAGTTACGGAAGCATTTTTGTAATTCAATCAAGAGATCTGATTATACCCCATCATCCACGGGTTGGGTGACAGCCAAGTTCATGATAGGATGACCTACAACTTAAGGTAGGATCCAAACCACGAGAACATCGGTAAAAGTACATAGAAAAATTGGTTGAGTTGGAAAGGAGGATAGACTAGTCGTCCCGAATTTTCGGGAGGACTAGCCAAGCTTATGATAAATACTTGACTACTCATCCCGAATTTTGGGACGAGACACCTACAGGAGATCTCATAAAAAAATTCTGGTTCGAGAAAATAATCCCTCAAATTAAATGTTATTTTCACCAGATCACCGAATATTATAAATTACACTACAATCACTACATGAAAACGAATAAAATAATATTTTCATAGTCATTCCAAATTTTCTTCCTTTGATGTTTTATATTATATTAACGAACCCAGCTACAAAAGTTGTAGTATGGCATTTAAAAGCAGAAAAAAATGTTTAAATTGAATAAATATATTCTATTCAGCTTTTAATTTAATAGTTTAAAAAATCTGTTTCTGTCAACGCAATCATTAAGTCTTTAAGGGTACAGTTGTTGGTGACAAAAATTGGTAACAAATTAGAAAATAAAAACAAATTTGGTTAAATTTAGAATTTTTCAAGTTGCAAGAAAACTATCTCTTGGATTTTGTCAATTGAGCGTCAGGATTCCATAACGTCCTTAGCGCTCGAACTCGCTCTCCCAGTAGCCTGTGAGTTGCCTAAACGCGGAAAAATTTCAGAAAATGACCTACTTGGGAAAATCACTGCGCAAAAATATCATATTGCGTTGTTTCGACTACGCTTCGGTAGTCCTTTTTTTTAAAAAATGGTAGTAAACGTAACCTGTGAGTTTTATGTATTGTTTTTTTTTGTTAATTGCAGTGAGTTATATTGACATGTTTTTGTTGTAATAAATAGTGTATAGTTAAAAGTTAAATATTTTTTAGATAAAATGATAGAAACAGTAAAAGACTAACTTATGTCCGACTTCACCCTTAGGCTTAATAAAAATAAGCACATTTTGGAACTTAGTTCGTTCTGTGCCATGCCATAGGCATGTCACTATTATTAACTGGCATTATTAACTACTACCTTGGTCTTTTTTACGAAAGCATAAAACGCCTGAAATTTTTATTGTACGCAAATCAATTAATTTTTCAACTAATAACTCGCGAAAACTCGGTTTCTGCTCGACGAAATGATCTTGTTTTTGTTTCCAAATAGGAAAACCGCTGCTGATGTCCACTTATGTTTTAAAAATATATTTTCTTTGAATATTAGCAACATAAAAATTATTACAAACCATTACCGTGTCGACTGGCGGCCAATTTCTGTCAGCATCTAATTATGAGGATGAAGTAGTATTCCATGTATTAGCAACAATATGCATTTAAAAAACCTAAAAAAATCATAATTAGCGCCCACAATTCGCAAAAGCCATTTTTTCGCTCATGGAGTTTTTTATGACCCTATAAAACAGAGTTATGGGGATGATATTTGGAAAGTAATATTTTATTCGTATTCTATAGCTAATTGTGAAGAGAAATGTTGAGTTTCAATAATTCCAGCTGATAGTGATTCTCTTTCTGTATTTGTTCTTGAGATAAAAATTCACAAAGCTGAAATGGCCAATTTTGTCACTTTATTTGTTTATTTATTATTGCCCTGTGTCAAAAATTGAAAAATCGCAAAACAAAGTTCTCTATAAAAATTTGATGCTGAGCATTCCTAAAAGAAAAAATTTTTTAATCGGTTAAGAAATACGACCTGTGGGCGATTATGAACAGTAAATTCCTATTCTAGAACACGTATCTTTTAAAAAAAGAAAAAGATTTGGCTCAAATGTTGTCAAAGTTTTCCTTAAACATCAAGGAACGACTTCTCCACTGGCATTTTTCCGTCCGTGAAACTTTCCAGGGTACTTTTTTCCGTCGAAGTCTGAGGAAACGATTGCTGACGGTAATAGTTTGCAAGAATTTTTATGTTGCAAATATCAGAAGAAAATCTATTTTTAAGCCATTAGTCGACATTGGCAGAGGTTTGCCCATTTGAAAAAAAAAAACAAGATCATTTCGTCGAGCAGAAATGGAGCTTTCGCGAGTTATTAGTTTCAAAAGTCATTGATTTCCGTACAATAAAATGTTCCGGTTTTTAATTTTTAGTAAAAAAAAACTATCAATTAGATGAACAAATTTTCTGAATAAAAGTTCTGCGGTTCGTCGAGCCGCACATTATTATATTTGTTGCACAGTGAATTTTTCCTAAGTTGGTCATTTTTTGTCATTTTTCCGCGTTTCGGTAACTCTCGGGGTACTGGGAGAGCGAGTCTGAGCGCTAAGGACGTTATGGAATTTAGACGCTCAATTGTATATAAAAAAAAAGATATAAATATGTCTTACATAAAATATTACCAGCTTTAATCGAAGAGATGTACCTTACTTTTGTCATCCTGAACAAAAATATTTTCACCATTTTCAAATCGTTACAAAATCGTCAATTTTAATTTTTTTGAGCGATTTTGACATTAGATCACAAAAAAAAATGTAATCTTCGCAGCGATTTCAGAGTAATGTTTACCCGTAACAAAA
>CAKNWU010045023.1:0-10228 GCA_932072015.1 Andricus quercustozae
AATTTTACAAATGCATTCAATTAATGTTATTCATACAAATTTCCTAATTTATGTTTAAGATAAAATTGGGAATGTTTCAATTTTTATGAATAAACCATTTTTACAATAATTATAGTTGAAATTATACGAATAATAATTATTATGATACAAAACTACGCTTCTCACTTATGTATTCATGCTACAAATAATGATCCGCACGAAGTGCGACGCAGATGCGCCGCATATCGTGCCCATCACGAAGTGCGACTCATATGTCTCGCACGCATGTGTCCCTTACAGAGTGCGGCGCATATGCCTCGCACCCTGCAGGCACGGCGTGCCTCGCATTCCGTGCGTGTAACGTGCCTTGCACGTTTGCTATCTGGGTTTGTTTGCAACATTGCGAACGCCTCGAGACAGGCGCTCAGGCATGACAAACTGACTCACTGACCGTGTGATTGTTTGCAACGCTGCAAACGCCTCGATACAGGCTCTCAGGCATGACATATATTGATGGTGGATTGTTTGAAACATTGCAAACGTCTCGAGGTAGGATCTCAGGCATGACAACCATACTGCTGATGGATTGTTTGCAACATTACGAACGCCTCGAGACAGGCTCTCAGGCATGACAAACTGACTCACTGACCGTGTGACTATTTACAACACTGCAAACGCCTCCAGACATGCTCTCAGGCATGACAGATATATTAATGGTGGATTGTTTGCAACATTGGAAACGCCTCGAAATAGGCTCTCAGGCATGACAAACTTAGTCAATGACTGTGTGATTGTTCACAACATCGCAAACGCCTTGAGACAGGCTCTCAGGCATGGCTAGCTTATTTACGATGACAGACCGTATATATTTGTCCTGTTGTTTTCTTATTTAATTTTGCTTAAACCTTGATTAGAGTTTAACAAGATAACTCCGGATTTGTTTCCTCAGGTCTCCGCATTGAATGGGAGGTTCAATACGCTTTCTTGTCTTCTCATTTTCTGTTGTTCTATGTTCGCAAAATGAAATCCCTGACTGGGGTTTTGTTTTGTCATTGAGATTGGTTCCAGGCCTACAAACGTTATAAAGTTCATAAGGATTCATGGACATATCTCATCATGAGAGTCATGGACCTTTTGAAGAGCAAATTGTCATTGGTAACTTCGATCATACATATAAATCTCACATTTCTGAAATTCAAGTGTTCCTACAACAACGAATTGGAGCACTTAAGGCTACCGCAACGTTTTATACGCTACTGAGTGAATCCAGGGGCAGGTCCACCGCCTCAACCTAGAACGCCTCGCCAGGCTCGAAAATATAGTCGCGGTTCTTAACTACATCTGTCAATCCCTCTTGTACTGCTTGTAACCCAAATCACTTCATCGGTCATTTTCGAGAGAAGCATAGGCTTAATGCTCCTGATAGGCATCAAACTGAGATTCGATAACGTTCATGCTTTAATTGTCACTAGATGGGACATTGGAGTCATAAGTGCCCTTCGAAGGCTTATTCTCGTCTATGCTATAAACAGCATCATATCACACTTCATGAAGACATGACTCGTAAAAAGCCTTCGACCGAAGACTTGAAACCTCCAACCACTAATCAAGTTCGTTTGTATTCGGAATCCGATTATTCGGTCTCTTTCTGACATGTTCTGCTTGTTACAGTACAAGTCGCTGTAAAGACCTCGGATGGACAACAATTTCGAACAAGCTCTCCCCGACTCTGGCTCTGAGACAATCTCAGCTTCCCGCCAATTTCTTCGCATCTTGGTTTACCACAACAGGCGCTCAATATTTCTATTAGCACAGTTGAAAATAAATCAATCGAGATTGCTCCTAGACGCGTGGCCCTTCCTCTCGAATCTCGGCAATCATTGTTACTTGTCGAAATGAATGCTCCTGTTCTTCAGGATGCAGTTCGTCAAGGATCACGAAATGCTCCCGTCGCCTTTCGATTCGTTTTCGGGCGGGTTGTGATTGGTCCGGTCGGATTCACTACACCTTCAGATGAATCGGGCCATTCCAGAACCGTGGTGACCTAAGTGTTCGCCACAAGGACAACATTGCTAGCCTCCTGAAATGATTCTGGGAACAAGAGGAAGTAAATATTCCCTTGTTACTTTCTCTCCAGGATCTCCCTCTTCGACAAGCCTGTATTCGCACCTTAGGAGAGTTTCTGCTGAGATTACAATTTAAAAAAATATAATAGAAGTCCACAGTTTTGGAGATGCCAGCAAACATGACTTTGCCGGGAATCTTGCGCTACTGTGATTGTGGTTCGATTGATTAATTCCGTACGCGAGGAATTGGAACTCTCTCATGCGGTCACCTCCGTTTGGTCGGACACACGAAGAGTTCTCGGTTGGATTCAAAAAGATGACCCTTCCCGTTGGCTGATTTCTGCCGCCAATCGAATTTCGGAGATCCAACGAACTCTCTTAAACGATTTTGGGCGCTATATTCCTACAAAGGAAAATCCAACTGATAATTCCACTCAAAGAATGGATCCTCGAGCTTTAGCTCAGCAGAGTCCGTGGTGGAATGGCCCCGAATAGGCTTCACCTAGTGATGTTTACTGGCCAGCGCTCCATTGTCACGATGAAGCTCCTGCGACTGACACTCCCCAAGAAAACTACAGAATTGGAGCAAAAGTCCATTGCGGTTCGTCACGCACACTGCAGGTTTTCTACGATCAGCAGTCTCTCTTCATTGACTCGTCTAACAAAAGTGAAGCACTTTAAACTGCATCTGAAGCCTTCTATGGAGCGTTTTGAACTCATGGAGCAGCGCCTTACGCTCGAAGAAATCCATGGCGCGTTTTTAGTTTTCGTTTTCTGTGCTGTGATGGGGGATCTTGCTGCTGGAAGAATTGTCTACCCTCGCTGTAGAGATTGAAGCATGCATGAACTTCCGGCCTCTACTTCCAATCACGTGCGATCTCGAAGATCTCGATGCCTCAACTCCAGGTCATGCTCTCGTAGGCAGAACATTAGAACAAATTCCCGGAACAACAACTTCGGATTAGGAACTCAGCTATGTCACTTACTGGAGTCTTATCCAAGCAATGTGTGACCAATTTTGGAAACGCTGATCTCAGGAGTGCATTCATACACTTCCACAAAGAAACAAATGGACTATGCCGAAACGTGATCTTCAAAATGGACAAGTTGTATTGATTGTCGACCTTTCTCTAATTCGATGTAGGGCATGGCTTTTAGGGCGGGTAACCAATCTTAGTCCCAGACAGGATGGACTTGTGCAATCTGCCACTGTTAAAACTTCTTTTGGAACCTACAATCGTCCCATCGACCAATTGTGCTGGTTACCTGTCGTCCGCTGTCTCTATACGGCCAATTGTGTTCTATGGCGGGCGGAACTGAATGTTTACTTATACATGGACATTTATTGTGTGCGTCATGGCCGGCGGCACTAAACTCTTGACTTTCGTACGTGGAATTTGTTTCGTACAGCGAACGAGGCGGGCGGGATGTTAATAATTTGTTTGATGTTATTGTTCCTCCTTTGATTGACCTTCAGGTTTCATTGACCATAACATGGTTTCCGCGCAATGCTTGTTCTCCTTAAAGTTTTCCCTCTGTTTTTGAGTTTCGGGCGCTACCTTTCGTCGGAGTGGGAACTCATGTAGCAGCGTGAGGCTTCTTTTGTTGACAAGGCTCGGACCCTTTTTTTGCTCAGGCCAATTTCAATCAAGGTGTATGCTAGTGTAGCCATTTTCGGTTACTGCAACGATTTAGAATCAATTGTGCTGCTTCTAGACAGTTCGGGTATTTGAGTCCCTTAATTAAAAGTCAGTGGTTCTTTAAGTTTCAATTACTTTTTCAGTGATTTCACGACTCGATCGTCTTCTTGTGTTGTGGGAAGTGAAGAGTCGGATGACGTATTACGTCCGGTCGCGTCAGGATCGATCTTTCGGTGAACGATCGTGGTCGTATCCCGGATTAAATCGATAAAAGGTATTTAGAAGTCAATGATAACGGTGATAAATTTCCGTGTTATTTTTCGTCAAGTTTGACATGACCGAGCATAATTCCCTCACCACCTCACGCTAGTCCGTCATTAATTCAAAACAAAATATTCTAATAAAATATATTTTGTTTAGGTCAATATCTTACTAATTCTCTATGCATGGAGATAATTTAGTTGAAGTTCATTAAAAAAGTAATGTACGTGTTTTCCAAAAAGTTCATCTGTGCCAAGTTGTCCTACGTTGTTTGTTAATGCGGCGCGTTTCGATTTCAATTCATAATTATTGAATAAAAAACAAATTATGAAGAAAAATTAGTAAAATGTAATAAAAATGAGATAAATATATTTAAGTTTAATATTATTAACATATTTGAGGGATTATGTCTGCCGAAATTTCAAGAAAAAATGTTTTTTTAACAGTGCAGAATGATTCGCCAATATGAAAAATAACATAATGAAGGATATACTCAAATAATTATCAATGGGGAAACTTTTTAAACAATCCTTTAGATTAAACTGTAAAGCATTCAAGAAACTCGGAACAGTATATTTCCAAAAAAATGGTACATTTTTATTTTTCACGAAATCCAAATATATTTAATTACACGAAACTTCTGTAATTTTTTACTTGTTTTTAGCTACTATGACAATACAAGCGCAAGAACCAAAACTAACTTTTCATCATAAAAATCAGGCAATTAATGTAATTATCCCAATTTTTTAATAATGTAACGTTGCAAACGTATATACATGTAATGAAACTACCTCCACAAGCTGAAAATGCGTTAATATTCGAAAAATTGAACGCGCCACATTAGCCGCCGCGCCGCATTCGCCGCCTCTCCCCTATTTATTATATTAATATTTATTGAAATTTATAATGTCAAACCTTTTAAATGATGGTAGATGGTTAACCTGAGTGCGGCGAATTGTTTCGCACAAAGCATTTTTTTACGCATGGCACAGAAAAATTTCACGCATGATGCGAATGTCCGTATTTGAGGAGCATTTAATTAAATGAATTCAAAAGCTGTCCGAAAATTGCTATGCATTTTTTGTATCTTACTTCTTATGTTTTTAATGTATGTTTGATAATCTTTGGAATCTTATTAAAGAGGATTGACAATTGAATCTAAATTATTGTATACGAATCCTGAAGTCTGTGCAGAAAAGTAATTTAACCCGATTTAGCACGGAACATTCCTGGAACGTTCCGCGGAAACCTTCAGAACGTTCCACTGGAACATTCCAAACAGAAAATACCGTTACTATTATTATTATTATTATTATCATCAACAAATATCGCTCAAACTATCAGTGATATGTCAAAATCGATGTCAGTTTATACTATGGATTTCATATTATAGTGTAGTATATGCAGTATTATAGTATAGTAAAAACTGAAAAATGACATCCATTTTTACCTATCTCTTACGGTTTACGAGATAATTGTTGTTAAAAATAACAATAACGGAAGGGTCCCCGCAGTTCCCAGTGGAGCGTTCCTGGAACGTTTCCAAGCGGCGGAAATTTTACACGTTCCGGGAACGTTCCATGCTATCGGGGAAATTTGTAAATTATTTAGTGTTGCACAAATTTGTTTAGCAAAATTTTAAATTACATATGCTGAATTACGATTTGTAAGTGTCTGTACGTCTTGTAATGGAATCAGTCATTTATTGTAGGGAGCAATACCAGCAACGATAGCAATTTTGGAAGGTAAAGTCCACATTGGAATTAATGAAGAAGAGATAGAACGATTATCGCAAACTCCTCGCCAGAAGGTAACAAAATGTTCACGAAGAGATTTTCCATTTGTAATTTCTCAAAAATTAAATGGCAGTACAACAGTTTGCGGTACGATGTTGGTGGCTAAACAGGCTGGCATACAAATTATGGCCACTGGAGGAATTGGAGGTGTACATCGTGGAGCAGAGATCAATTTTGATGTTAGTGCAGATTTGATGGAACTCAGTCGAACTCCTGTTGCGGTTGTATGTGCAGGAGTTAAAGCCATTCTTGATATTCGGAAGACTCTGGAGTACTTGGTTAGTCCGCTGTGATTACAAATATTTTTAAAAGAAAGTTTTAATCTCTATCGTATACATTGTCTGTAATACATCATTGTTATTTTTTATATAAATATTTATAAGCAGAACGAGCAATTAGTACTTATATATAAATATATAGCTGTTTAGTTTTTCTCAAGATTTCATATTATAGAGTAAAATTGATTTAATTTACGAATGAAATAACTATTTTTTTAGGAAACAAAAGGTGTGCCAGTTGTGACACTTGGTGACTCTGACAATTTCCCTGCATTTTATTGTCGTGAGACTTTTGATAAAATAAGAGCTCCAATGAGAGTATCTAATTCGAAAGAAGCAGCTCATTTAATTAGAGCACAGAGAAAATTAAATCTTAACACTGGAATACTTTTGGCAGTTCCAATTCCAGAGTTCCATGCATTAAATCCAGGAGAAATAGAAGAAAGTATACAGGAAGCTCTTAAGAAAGCAAAAACAAAGAATATTTTTGGGAAAGAAATTACTCCATTCCTTCTACAAGAAATTGCTGAACTTACAGCTGGTCGATCTGTTCAAGCCAGTAAGTAGATTTTGTTTTTTAATTCTTACCCTGTCTTAAAATGCGGACTATTACAACTTATAAAGTAATAATAAAACAAATATAATATAATTTGAACCTCTAAAATTTGCAGACATAGCTTTGATTACAAACAACGCAAAAGTTGCAGCGGAAATAGCTCGAAATCTCACTATTGAGAATGATTATGATCATTTCAGACCATATAGATTAAAGGGAAAACCTGTGAGTATCTAATTAAAGAAATTAATTCTAAAATACATTGCATTAAAATATTATAAATGTTCATGTAACCTTTGAAAAGAATTCAATGAGTTGGAAGAGATTGATGGAATTACTTGTATTTTTAAAAATTATATTCTTGTAAAGCAAATGTCGAACATTATTTTGTCAACTCTTTTGTACATTCTCTACCGAAATATTAGATTACAAATCCATACCAGTACTACAGATATTTAACGTTCAGATAAAATATCTAATGGCTTGTTAATATCTCGTTTACATTACTTGTATTATTTTTTCGAGGTGGTTATTGGTGGAGCGGTATTCGACACGACTTTGCAGATGAAGGAACTTCAGATAACGGTAAGCTACACTTCTTAGTCATAATAAGCTAAATAACGGAGTTATTCTTATATTCATTAACGAAACTACGAATTACTTTATTTACATACATAATTACGACGATTTATAATTAATATATTATGTACATTCATATTCATCGACCTTTAATCACATAAACCAATAGTTAACATGGAATATAATATGAATTCATAGCGTTCTAATAATAATTTGTAAACTTTAAAAACTTCTAATATTTTCCAGGAACGTGCCGCGGGCACCTTTGAAACGTTCCAGGAATGGCTCACTGGAACGTGAAGGGAGCTCACGGTTATTCTTATTATTAACAATAAATATCGCGTAAACCGTAAGGACATAGGTAAAAATCGATTTCAGTTTATATATGGATATCATATTATAGTGCAGTATATGCGGTAGTCAAAACTAAAAAGTGACATCCATTTTTACCTATCTCTTACGGTTTACGAGATATTTCTGGTTAAAAATAACAATAACGGTAAGTCCCCTTTAGGTGCCAGTGGGAAGTTCCAAAGGGGCGGAAATTTTACACGTTCCGAGTACGTGGCCGTTACACATTCCTGAAACGTTCTAGGCTATTAGGATTAGCTTCAAAAAATTTCGAATTCTAAATCATATGTAAGACTTGTGATTTTTTGCTACGAAAATATCTCAATTTCTCAGTGATACTGTAGTTGTATGTGCATACAAGTACTAAATGCATTCATAAACTAAAACAATATCAGTTAAAAAGTTTGACATTTTCTACACTTAAATTTGAATGTTTTGAAAAATTTGATTTTGTTTCGTGAAAATTTTGTCGCGAAAGATATACAAGATGAATAATACAATTATCAATGCTACGGAAAACGCATAAAACTACACACGTTTCATGTTCATTTATTCTAATAATAGGGACAGATATTTAATACAAAAAGCTTTAAAAGGGTAGCTACGACAGAACACACAGTTGTTCACAGATATCTGTGACAACCGACGATCACAGGGCTAATAGTTTCTGAAGTGAGGCTTTTTTTATGCAGATTTGGGAAGGGGAGACCGGTTAATTTGTCGGCCATCAGAATAGGAATTATAAAAGGTTTTTTTTAGGGTTATTATTTTTGTAATCGCGCAAAACCGAGAATCCGAACCCGTTCAATTACAAACATTTTTTTAAGTACAATTGTGCATACTTTAAATCTTTAAATTTAAATTATTTCAATTTCATCATTTTCTAACCAATATTTTTCAACTTCAAATAAACGATTGGCATTCGTCTTATTGAAACCCATTGATGCTCTTTCTGAATGTTGAGGTCGACACAATCAAAAGTTGTTTCTTCTGACATATTATTATAATATGATATATAAGTATGAAGCGAATTTTAAATCAAATCAAAGGGGACCAACAATCATGGCTACGTGATTAAAAAAATAAAACCCGTTTTTTTATATCAAGAATTTCACTTATAAAAATCATCTAATTAGAATCAATACCAAATGACAAAGGTTTTCTCATATTTAAAAATAATTTTTTAATTATCCAGGCTACGTCGAAATCTTAAGAAGATTATTTCTGGTTTTGGAAACGATTGTAGCACTCACTTGTAATTTTTTTGTACTCTTAGGTATTTGGAAATTCTACATTAAATAAAATAGGTGAGTTCGAAAATGAGCTTAGATGCTCGTCTAGTCTCAATTTATATTATTTCTCTAAAGGAATGTTTTTATTTATATAAAAGTATATAAAAAAGGAATGCACCGGTAGCTCCCCTTACAAGAGGACGGGCGGACGAGCTTTTTTTCTTCGTACCTTTTTTAGTCAAATGATAATATTAAATAGCAGACTTATTTGTAAAGCGGTAAGATGCCCAACGTTCTTAATTGATACGCCGAAGGTTGCGAGTTCAAATCTCGTTCCCTTAATGCTTTTAAACACCACGTTTCGTTTTTTTTATTAATAATATAAGAACTAAAGACTATTACAAAATAAATAATTCGAATAATAAGAAGTACGATTCTCCAAGCGAGAGATAATAAAAATACGAAAAAAGTATATTTTGTTCAATAAAATGATTATATTTATTATGGACGTAATTTTCATCACTTTTTTGTAATACATGTAGAGAAGGTTTGCGTTTCGGGACATGTATAGGGTGCGGGAAGTGGTAAATGTAGTTATAAAAAGATGCCCTAGCTGCTGCGCTTACGCACTTTGAGCATGATTACTTTTTCTAGCCGCTGGGCATGAGCATTTTGATCCAATTACTTTTCAGGTGTGCCGGAGTCTGGTATATTGAAGCAATAGGTTACCATAAATTACTGAAAAATTACCATAGATTACTGGAAACTTTGGAATATTTTTAGACACATTTAATTTCTGGAAATTTTCGATAATTTATAAATTTATCGGAAATTTTCATTGATTTCTGTAAATCTACCATAAATATCAAAACTTAACGGCTAGTACTGTTAACTTTACAAGGGCTATAACTGCCTACTTTCTGCACCTGTTGCACACGATATTTGTTGTAATAAATTACGAGAAATTTTGGAAATTTCTGCTTAGAAAAATAAGTCTCCTAGTAATATCCTTTCATTTAAAAAAGTACGAATCGAAACAACTCGCCTGGCTTTCCCCTTGTCAGTAAAAACCATTAATTTTAAGCATGAGAATATTGTGGAAGATTTTTCATCAAATAATACCTTGTTTGAGTTTTTTACTATTGGTACATTGCTTTCTTCATGAACGTATATTTCCATGTATTGCTTTGCAATAGTTTCACACGACAACAGTCCCCCTTTTTTCGTTGTACACAGAACAAGAAAATGTTGTATTTTTTCGAACAAACATGAATTTCAGTTTTCATTCATACTTGTCTATGCTGCCGTGCAAAACAAGAAGGCGGTAACTACATTTTGGATTATTCACCTAATCCACCTAATCCAAATCCAAAATGTAGTTACCGCTTTCTTTGTTGCACGGCAGTGTAGTATTATCTAAAAAACTATCAAAAATCCATGGAAGCAAGAAAAAACACAACAATCATATATATATATATATATATATATAT
>CAKNWU010045073.1:0-13442 GCA_932072015.1 Andricus quercustozae
ACTAGCGATGGGTTAAATTGACTGAGTACACGCGCACTCCCGTTGGTGGGCGCACGCGTGCCAGCTGCCAGTCCATGGCCATCCCCATTAGTGCCCGGAAGTACACAATCCAATTCTCGGTAAACTCGGTTACTCATCGGTGAATTTTATTATCTGATCAAATACTCTTTATGGCTACGTTTTCAATACAAATTCATATTACCGACATTTATCAAAATTTTCAACCTTCAGTTGTTCGTGTTCGCGTTAAATTTAGAAGCTTATATAATAGAAGCTTATAGATAATAAGAAAAAAGGTGGGTATTATTTAGCACGGAAAAGAATTTTCCTTAAATTTTATTCCGAGTCTGAATAAGTATATACAAAAGTACTAGATGAGCCCAAATCTAAGTCCCAAACAAGTTTAAAAATAATCCCGCCTGTGAAAATTGTTTTTAGGGCTATTAGAATAGTTCGATTTTTTTATTAAAAATTTTTTTTTAGGTGCTTAAAGATTTCAAAGTAATCGTAACAGTTCCTGTCATCATGGACCTTGGTTATAAATTGAATATATCGTTTGTTGTTGGTTTTGCAAGTAACATTTAATTACAAAATATATTTATTTTCCATATCTTGTAGTATGAAATGGAATTTCAATTAATTCAAACTAGATAAAAAGCAAGAAAATTGGCATTATGTGTACTGGGTCTTAGGCCATGATTAAATTTACCTTATAGGATTTATGTTAAAAAAAATGACTGCTGAAATAGAGGCACTTTTGAAATTTTCATTTTTTTAAATTGGGACTTAACCTTTCCTAGTACTCTTGACCCAAAAAAATTTGCTCAGCAGGATTGTAAGTAAGTTAAACGTTCCAGTAATCGTAACGCCAATTTTCTTGCTTTTTATATCATTTGAATTTTTAATTAAAATTCCATTTAATGCTATAAAATACTAAAAAATGTATTGTTATTATTTATTCTTACTATTATATTAGTAATAATAATATTTATGATTTAAAAAAACTTTAAAAAAGAAATTAAGTAGAAAAAACCTGAGATCGAAGAAAGGAATGAAAGCGACTTTAATGCGAAATTGCAAACTGCTCTTACGAACAAATATTATAAGAAAATCATTATAATGATTATCCTATAATTTTTTCGCGATTATAAAAAATTTATTATATGAAACCATTGTATAGAAAACGATTATAGGATAATCTTCTGAAAAATAAGTCGGGAGGCCGGGCCTCCATGGCCTACATACAATTTCAAGCCTGGTTTCATCATGAAATGTTACTTTTAACATATTTTTTAACAATATATTCAAATTATAAAAAAGTTTCACGATTATTGAAAATTTTTGAGCAAAATAGTGGGATTTTTCTAGTACTTTTATTAGAGAAGATTTTTCTACAGCAGAATGAGTTTTTACTTTTTTTGAACATGAATTTATACTTTTTTGTGCTTTTGTCCTAAAAAATTACAGCTGAAGCAGGATGTATTTGGAAGTTTTTGTGTATTTTTGAGTAGTACTCTTTTGATACATAAGTCCTATGAGTACTGATAACCAAATTTGAAATAAATAAAAAAAAGTGGAGCTTTTCTACTACTTTTTTGTTTGCTTTGACTTGTTGACAATAGAAACGGATAGTAAATTAGTACGGATAGTTCTGATTTGACTCATACCTGGTACTCTAGTGGGGTTTTATTTGGTATTGGGATTCGATTGTCACTTGTTTTTGTTTGAGAAGTATCAGAAGAATGTTAATTATTAACGGTGAACGCCAAAATTAATTCTAATCCAAAAATGAATAAAAACACTTTAAACGTTGACAAATAAATTGACTATTACGATGTCCACAAATAAAAAAGGAAAACTTTCCGCAAGATACAACGCACAAAAACATATGTTTTTCTAAGCGCTGATCATTAGTAGTAGGAAAGTGTCTCTCTCGACATGTCCTTGTTCGGTTTAGTTTCGCAAAGTTTTAATGACCGTCGAGAACATTATACAGGCAAATTTGAATAAGTTCGACTCGTCCCAGGCGAAATTTAGTGTCGAAACACCGGTTATGCTAATTGAAGGGCCGTCCCTACGCGTTCTCGTGGATTTACTCACTTTGAGTGAATATCGCGAATCATCGGAATAATCTTAACCCATGAATGGCTAGCGGTACCTTATGGTCGCATGCGTTTTATCTCGTTTGAATTAGTTAAATCTGTTAAATTTCAATTATTTAGTTAAATTATTAGTTATTTAAGTAATTAGTTGAATCAGTAAATGAGCTAATAAGTTTAAGTTACTTGAAGTAATGTAGCTGAAACATCGAAAAGGAGTTGAAAATCCGCGATAGAAAAAGAATTCCGCAGCTGATGGGTTAACATTAATTAAGCACAAGACCAAAAAGGGTACAATCTATCGCAAGGGTCACTTTAGCGACGGAGCGCTTCTTAACGAGTGGGATTATAATAATGTACGGTACTGCTCTAAAAGTTCAGCCAAAGTAAAAAGGTAAAAAAGAAGAAAAGGAAAAAAAGAAAAGGAAGCGAAATAAGCGGGGACAATTGAGAAGAAACGAAAAGCCGAACGGTCATGATGCGCGGTACTCGCGAGAACTCAGTGTGAAATATGCGGACATAAATTTAAATATGTTCTGTGTGACTCTGCGATAGACTCGTACTCTCTTTTTTCTCGCTGCTTCTCTCAGTCAGAAAAACTACCCATCGAAAACGGAAGTTAATCAACCGCAAAAGAGGGAAGATGCCAACCGCAGACGTACCCGTCGAAGGATTGGAAAAATGTTACGTGTTACGTTACGTTTAATATTGATTTACAAGAGTCAAAAATAGAATTGAAAAAGGATCTAAGGATAACTGTTTAGCCAGTAATATATACCATATTATAGTCAGGCATTAGGTGTTAGTAGTACAGGCCAATGTAGAGTATAGCAATTGAAGGATCAAGTACCCTATAGTTTTAAATATACCAGTATTACTGGTATTTGACTCACGCCACTATTAGCACTTTTTTACGTTTTTCTTAATGCTGCAACTATTTTTCTACTAAAAAAAATTACGCTGAAAATAATGTTATTCGCAAATTACTCGTTAATGCAATTATTTTTTCACTTTGCCTTCAAACATATTTTCAAACTTCTTTGCTAATTGACTAAAAAAACATCTCCGCTATCTCAAAAATCGAAGTTTCAAAGTATTTTAAGATTTCAAGGGTTTTCAAAATTGTTTGTAACATTACAAGGAATTTTAAAGGATTAAAAATGATTTCGTGGATTAAAAATTTTTAATTCAGAGAAATGCAAATATTTCAAGAAATTTCAAGGGTTTTCATACGATTTAAAGAAGTTTCATCTGATTTCAGAGCATTTTAAAGTTTTCAAAATTTCGGAACAAATTTCAAGAGATTACAAAATTGTTCAGGGATTTATAACAAAAGGGCACCAAAGGTATCAAAGGATTTCAAGGGATTGTAGGAAATTTCAAACAATTACTAGAGAATTTTAGGGAGGAAGATTATAAAGATTTTAAAATGTTGTGCGAAATTTAAAAATTTTTCTAGGTATGTCGCAAGATTAAAGGGATTTTAATTTACGGGATTTTACTCGATTTTTGTAGGATTACTAGGGATTTCACAAGATCAGATGGATTTTATAATTTTTCAGGGATTTCAAAGGATTTTAAAGTGTTAAGGGTATTTTAAAAAATTCCAAGAAGACATCAACATTTTTAAGATTTTTCTCAGAATTTCGTAAGATTTCAGAAAATTTCAAAGGATTTTTAATGACGTAATGCGAATGTCAATGATACTGAAAAGACTTCAAAGGATTCTAATGGATTTTTAGAGACCTTTGGGGAATAAATGAAAAGTAATTGCAAGGGATTTCTAGGAATTTTTGAGGATTTCTAAGAATTTCGGGAATTTTCGATATTTTAAGAGATTTCATCAGATTTAAGGGATACGTAAGATTTCAAAAGAAATTATAAAATTGTAAGAGATTTCTACGGATTTTAAAAGGCTTAAAAATATTGACGAGTTTTTCATGAATTTTATAGGATTTCAGGGTTTTTTAAAGGTTTTCAACTGATTCAAACGGTTTTGGAGTATTGATGCATATTATATACCAGATTTCAAAAAGAGTTAACCCATCAGTTTAATATTCAAAAAGGCATGACACTGTTTTGCTACTATTTTTCAGAATGTATGCTACTATTGACACTATTCTGAATTTCTTACATGACTCCGGGGCCTGCAACAATATAGTTCAGCAGCTAGTCAGAAATGTAATCAGTAGTGTAGGTCAATGTTTAGTCTGACACTAGTACAGGTCAAAGTATTTTGGATGGAAGTCATGAAGGCCAGGCCACCATACTTATTTTTCAGAAAGTTTCAAAGTATTTTAAAGAATTATTTCCCTTAATTATTTCAAAGTATTTTCGGGATTTTAATAGATTTCAAGCCATTTTAACGAATTCCAAGCAATTAAAAGATATTTGTACAAACTTCATGGGATTTCAAAGAATTTTTGTAGGATTCTTAAGTATTTCAAGCTCGATTATAAGGGATTTCTAGAGAAATGTAAAAAAAAATTTAATGAAATTTCAATGGATTCCTAGATTTTATTGAATAGCCAGGGATTTCAAAGATTTCGAGGGACTTGAACGGGCTTTTTTAGAGAACTTTAATGAAAAATTGAATTTAATTCATATTGAAGGGATTTCAGATGATTTCTACTTATTTGAATAGACTAATGCGATTTTCAGAGTATTCAATGGATTTTAATGTATTTTATCGAATGTTTAGAGAACTTTCTGGAATAAATTAAATTTTATTTTAAGTGATTTCTACGAATTTCAATAATATCAACGGATATCAATGAACTTGCCAAATTTTCATGGATTTGAAAGCTTTTAAGCTATTTAAAAAGATTTCAAAGATTTTATCTAATTTTTAAATTAATTCCTCAAATAATTTTGTATTATTTATTTCACTTTTCTATATGAAAATTTTCCAGGCGGAAAAATTATACGCGGTGAAAAAAATTATGTATAATTTATTTCACAGTGTAGAATTTTTCCGCCTGGGTTTATATAATGAATTTTCTAGAATCAAGAAAAAAATTATGGGAAATTCGTTATAGGAAAATCATTAAAGGCCGATACTGATTTTCCTACAATGTTTTTCCTTAACGGCAGTATGCATTTTTGTATGAAAGTCGCTTTCGTTCCTTTTTAATAATTAATAAGGAAATAAGTCGGTCTGGCCTGTTTACAAGCTGAAGGATCATATGTACATGCTATCGAATATTCCAGTAGTATAGGTCGACATATAGACATGCCATTAGGGTGTTGAATATTGGTCCCACTGGTGGTACATTTCAATGTATAATCATTCAGAGGCGTAAGTAGAATAGGTCAGCGTATAGTTCGTCAACTGAAGAATCAGTAGTACATGCCGTCGAATAGTCAGCGAGTTGAGATTCGTCTGCTAAGGTCAAGGTGGAAAGGTGATGCTGCGAAACTCCAGTAGTATAGGTCATCGTGGAGTCAGCCACTAATGGAACATTATTGCTTGCCAGTCTTTAGTAGAAGTTGTGCAAATCAATGTTTAATCGACTACAAATTTGAATACAGCAACGACAAAGAATTTTTATACTATAGAGGGATACAAAAAATACGTATACATCAAATGAGAAACAGCATTTCGTTCCCCTTCCAAAATCTGAAATATTCATCAACAAAAATAGTAACAGTCTCGACTGAAAACAAAAAAATATATGTTTCGAGCGGTTCACTTGTATTATTCGTTAATACTATTTAAACTATGACTTCATGTATCCTTTTTGTTACGTTGCAGGACCTAATGACGAAGAACAAGCGTCGCAATTGGCGTCGTCTGCTGGCTTTTGGATTAATCGCAATTGTCGTGCTGGCTCTAGTGATCACGGCAGCTATTCTACTAACCGGTGGTCCAAATTCCTCTGAATCTAAATCGGCAACTGCAGCCGGCATCTCACTCGAAGAATGGCTCCATGGCTCGCTGTCGACGAAAAGCTTTAATGGAACCTGGATGAGTGGTCAGTACTTTTAAATGTTTCTTTATTTTTCTCTAATTCTACCTGCTTTGTTCTTCTCTATTTCTCCTATTTTTCAATTTAATTGTGGGTAATGAGCAAGTAAAATAATAATTATCCTAGCTCCTACAATATTTGTGCTAGGCGTTTGAAATAGGCTTGGGATTGCATAAAGGTCATGGATATGAAGGAACATACAAAGTTTCAAAGGATTTAAAATATTTTACGTTATTTTGTAGCATTTCCAAATATGTCAAGGTATTTCAAAAAATTGCACAAAATTTAAGGTATTTTATAGGACCTCACATTTTTTCTAGGGATTTACGGGATTTTGAAAGATTTTAAGCTAATTCAACAGACTCCAAAGAATTTCAAGACACTTCAAAACTTACAAAGGAATAAAAAAAATGGTGCACGATTTCGTAAGATTTTAAGCTCGCTTTTAAGGGATCTCTAGAGAACTTTGAAGAATAAATAAAATAAAATGAAATTCCAAGAAATTGAGAGAGATTTTTAGGTATTTCAAGGAATTTAACAAAACTTAAAGCATTTTATTTAATTTACAAGGATTTAAAATATTTCTAGTGATTTGAGCAATTTCTTAAGAGAATGTTAATGAATCTTTTCAATTAAATTTTATATTGAAGGGATTTCAAAGATTTTATTGAATCTCCAAGAATTTCGATGTGTTAACGCATTAATAATGGCTGGCGTAGGGCAGCGAAGAAACAATTTATTGTCACTTCAAAATCAATGAAATAAAGAATTCTTACAAAAATAAAATACATCCGATATTTAAAAGTGCTAGTCAAGATTCTACTAACTTACTTTAATTATAATCTGACTTAATTCAATATTCAAGCATAATCTGAGCTTCAACCCGCTAGTCAATTCGGACATCTTACCTTTGATATGGATAAAACTATGTAAATAGTTTTGTAAACTCAGCTCAGATTTATGCTCCGGAAGCTACGATTACGATCCTTCTCAAAACGGTCGGTCCCACAACACCAGAAGACGATCGACTCGGAAAAATTACTCCACTTCACAATAATGCGAAAAGGAAAAACACTAGACACAGTTAAAGAATCGCTCATATGAATTGAAAACACTTTGCACTAAAGTAAGTATTATGTCTTCAGAGCTTACAATTAAAACATTTTAAATTATTTAGAATGACTAAAAATATTTTTTTTTAATTAAGAGAATTTCAAGGGATAACAAAGAATTTCATATGGTTCCAATGATTTCAAAATTTCAAAGAATTTCTAGGGAACTTTATGCAATTTCAAGAGAATTCTATGGACTTTAACAGATTAAAAATTTTTTAGTGGATTTGAAAATAATTCCAAAGGTATCAAAGGATTTCAATGAAATTTCAAACGAATTTAAGTATTTTATTTTATTTTAATTCACAGGTTTGTGATTTGTAAAGTTTATTTGAGCAGAATCGATATTTTTGTATTATTTGAAGCTTGTATTATTTATCCCGATGCTGAATATATTATTATATTTTTCTATTTAATGACTTTATATAATGAATGTCCTATAATCTCGAAAAAAATTGGGCTTTTTAGAACCCTGTGCTAAAAGCTCTTCTTTTAGTCTCATGTTATTGGCATGTAGAATTGCGACAATTAATTAAAATTCATGTGTTATATTCTTCTTTTTTTATCGGTGGCTAAAAAATCAGAAAATGAAGACACTTGGTTTTTCAAAGTTTGGAATTACTCTCGAATCCTGTAGCATACGACACCCTTCCTCGAAGGCGCTAGTCGGTGCGACCTCTTTGGCTTGATTTTTTTCTATAAAGTTAGTTTGAATTCTTAAAGAATATATTGTTGTCACTAAAAATATTCTAAAGTTTTCGAGATAATGGAATGTGAAAAGCGTTTTGAATTTCTTATAGGTAGTTAGATTGTCTGGCAAGTTTAAACAAAACTTTGTAACTAAGATCAAATATGCGTCGTCTGCTTGGAATGTATACTACATACAGCCAGAAGGGCGTTCGTTGGCCGTGCGAAATGTCTTGGTTAAACTGTCAGAAGTTTAGCAAATACGACAATGTCTTGCTTGCTTGCGTTGGTTTTTCCTCGGCAGGCTATTCACAAAGTTCAACCTTTCTTCTATTTTTGTGCTCAAGAAATATAGCGCTTCAGTCATAAACTTGACGCAGGTCTTATACGTTGTAAATCAGTTCGCCAATATCTTCTTAAATTATGGTATTATAAACTTTAGAAACTACTTTGCTTGCAGCAAAATTTCTAAACTGTCTTTAAAATACTCACATTAGCGTTATTGTAAATTATCGCTATTTTTCTATTAAGTTTGCAAGGAGCTTATAGTGATATGTATTATAATTTTATAATCAGTTTATAATAATATTTTTAATATTGTGATCATCTGCAGTTGCTGATAATGAGCTAAATTTCGTATGTATTATCAACGTCAATCGTTTGATATGTTAATTTTGAATGTATACGAAGGTAGAGAATAATGCAGCACTGACTCGATACATGACAGCAAATTAACGCAGTGAGATCGATGTGTCAGGTATTCGATAAACGTGTAAATATTCAAATATGCAAATTAACATACTTCAATGTCTAATTAATAACACCTGTAAGTGTCAAACACTAATTTCGGCTTTGACGTTGCACATTCTCTCAATATTAAACTCTTCATATGACATAACAATTTAGAGAATTTCGTCGCTAATGAAAAAGCTAGTAATTCTTTTTCAATTTGTCGAATTTAGGTTTCCCTGAATGTCAGATTGTTTAATTTTGTACCATTGTTTCTCGTTATAAATTGTCTAATTTTGTTAGTTTGATTCTGAAGATATAATAACTGAAACCTTCGAGAAACGAAAAATTTTGTACATTTAAGAGAACATTGAAGTTTCTGGCAGAAAATTGATATACAATAACTTAGGGCTAATTTTTTTTGTCTTTTGCATGAGGCTTTAGTCGTAGGTGAAATTATAGTAGTTGATGAGTGTTTTGCGCTAGGCCGAGCCACAGCAGCCATCTACTCTCCACCGAATTGAAGTAACTCAGTGCGCGGTTGGTTCCATATGCGTTTACCGATAAACCTCCTGCGTGCACAATGAATTACCTCCCCTTTGCCACTTAGTGGTCCTTCCCTACCAACCATTGAATTCCGCGTTAGCCGGCCGCGCAACGTTAATTACGAATTTCGATGATTAATGAAAATTTCATGTCCGTTACCACCTCCATACAATGTGTATATACCAAAATGACAGAAATCGGGGTAATCAAGGGCAAACGTTTGAATCGTTAGCTTCATATCGTAACGAGAAATCGATATCGAATCTCGCAAGTACACCGAAGATACTATTAGCCTTCACATCGAGACAAATTGCATGAATTAAATTGAAAGTTATTTCCAACGAGGGATGCAAGTTTCTTGCAGGTACTTCAAAAGTAGCGTATTTAGTGAGCAAAGATAAATATTTGGCAACTTTAAAAAAAATTACTATACTTAGGAAAATCTTGTTCTTTATAACAAATTGAATTAAAAAAAGTTAGATTCAATGCACGAACTCGTAAGATTTTTCATACGTTATTTTTACCTTATCTAATGATAAATTAATTCAGAGTCAATGAGTCTTCACTAATTGGTAGGTTTTGAACCAAGTGGCAGCAAAACTTTAAGTAAAGTTTTGAAAACGGCAGTATTTCAGAGCATAATAGCCTTTAATTAAATCCTTTTTAGCGAACGAAAGCTCGGTCAAAACTACGGAATTAAAATTCCGTTGCCTATTTTTCGCCTTCCTCAGAGATCCACCTCGTGCCTTACTTCTCAATCTCAGATGCAGAACGTCTGCGATTTTCTTCTTTTTCTTTCACGACATTTCATGTTGCGAGCTCATCTTCACTTCCAAAGGAAAGTCATCAGCGACCCGGAAAAACTCAAAGCAATGGTAGAATTTTGGGAATTCATATTGTAAAGAGAATTTTTCTTCATAAGTTACTTTATTTAAATAAAAGTAATTATTACTTCAGATGATATTGACTTATTTAGATAGATTTTTTTGTAATTATCCAATTGTAAATTATCCTTATGTGATTTCTTCGAACTCAGTATTTCCCTCGACGGTCATTAGCATTAAAGTAATAAAGTTGCACTCTTAAAATTCTTATCGATCAATTTCCCCAAGTTGGAATTGCCAATTTTGCATACGTCAAAAGCGTGAAAATGAATGATAATTAAGGTTATGCATACACGTACTTTAAAAAGTTTTCGCGCCACAACCTGGGATTCCTAATTTTTTGAAGAAATCTATTTTCAACATCATTTCGCACGTGTTTTCATTTACTTTATTAGTTAATGAATAAATCGTGCAGTGAAAAAATTTACTTGCGCACATTGGGTGCTAAACGATATTCACTCATGCGCAGGCGCTCTTTCTCCGCTAGCCAACAAATGAAATTCTTTAATAGTTAAAGGAATTCTTTTCAAAGTTAAAAGAAACCGTTCATCAGTGAAACTACTTCCGTTTTGCATTTAACGGATAAGTTTTTGAACAGTGAAACGATTCTATTGACTTTTTCTTAGAGTGTAGAGCAAAATAAAAATGTTCGAAATCTTCAAAATGTGGACCTATAAATGATGATCAAAAATGTTATTTTCTTTATTTCTTGACAAGAAAGACGCAATTTTTATTTTAAAATATTGTTAATAGATACAAAGCAAGTGCTAACTTTAAGTGTTTTGGAACAATCAATTATGGCTGCTGTTTATATACATTGCGAACAAAATTATTAATTTTCCCATTTTTCAAGGAAAGTCTCTTAAACTTGACAAGATGAGGGAGTATATTTTTATAAACTGTGCAGTAGTTCGTGACAGTCGAAATTTTGAAAAAATCCAAGACGGCAGTTTAAAATGAAATTGTCAATTCAATATTTATTATTAAACACTTCGAATACAATATAAATTTTTCGGAAAAATGAGTAAATATATCGCTGGCCGGTAGCCATATTGGCTTTTTCTAAAAATTTCGGTTCTCACCGTCAGTCGGCATCTTAGACTTTTTTAAGTCTCGGTAAATTTTGAAAATTTGAACATTTTTTTTACTCTAGACGATTTTTTTGGGAGTTTGAAAGGAGGTTTCGTTCCTCTGTTTATAGAAGACTTAGACGAAAACTGAGAAAGTTATGTGGATTATTATTTTTTTTTCCTCATGTTAATCCTATGGGAAAGTTGAGGGATGTATGCTAGTGGTAAACTTAAACCGATTTGGCTAAAATTTTGGATACATAATTTCTGTAGTAATTGTAATGAAAGCCGCTTCTGGGAGCAAAAAAATTGTGAAAAAAATTATAACCACGTGTTTAAGGTTCACCCTAATGTATATAATGTGTTCCTAAGAGGGGTACTTAGCCTCAGGGACTGCCTGAATAAATACAGATACAAATAAGTTTCCAAGTTATCAAATGCTTTTGGCTCCCCGGGGATATCAAGATGATATGTTTATAAAATGAATCGCAGAATGATAGAATTTCTATCACGCAAAGATGTACTCTACCCTCCAAATTCATCGCCCTACTGTTTAAGTGAAGATAATTATCTTAAAGACTTTGTTACAAAAAACTGAAAAGATCCTCAAATTATATTTCCACAGGAACATTCAAAATATAAGATTTTTATTCTTTTATATAAGATTTTCTAAAACAAATAAAACTTTCTAGAATAAACAAATCCTGTATCTTGACTTTAAAGAATCTTTCTCGAATATTATTAGTGCTCATACAACACATTCATGACTAAGGCCGTTTATCATGTTTGTGGAGTGAATCTGAAGATCCCCTTTTCACTTCTTAGACACGTAATGGCCATCATATGTCTATGAAATCAAAAATTATGATGTCGTAGAATATATAGTGGCCTTTATATATCTATGAGCTGATATTGAATGACCATTATATATCTACGACGTCAAACTCTTTGACGGGATATATATATCAGGCCTGCCCAGAGAGGGGACATTTCGTCGAAATTGCTTTTTTGCCAGATGGAATTTTTCCACCTCCACTAGCCTCTACATTCAACTTCACGATACCAACCACCATTGCAAAATTCTGGAGCTGAGCAGATGGAAGTGGTGGTGGAACTCAAACATGTGGTCTTTCAGTTTATTTTCTCTCTCCGGGTAGGCCTGATATACATGGCCATTACATACGTATGATCTTGAAAAGCGGCACTTAAGGTGGGCTCAACAGGCATGAAAAATACGGCGATAACCATGCATTTGTTATATCACATATCATATGAGTCATGAGGGAATTCTTTGTGTATGTTTTCAGTGCGAGCCGAAGACGAGTATCGAAGACGAGAGAGTATCAAATTGATCAATGACTCGTGTGATAATTGTTCTTTTTCAATCGAATCTTGCAACGAGTTTTTCAACGACTAGCTGCTGAGTCGTACGAGCGTTAAAAACGGTATTAAAAAAATAGAAAAGGCCTCGTTCACGTGGAAACAAATCGCGGTGAACGAGTGTCCGAGAAACAAACGGATAAAATTTCAGTATAGTGGTGGAGCCTCGTAAGCGAGAGAAGAGGGGAAAACGATAAATCAACGCGTATATTTTTTTTATTCGACGTTTCTCTCCGCGTGAAACGCATCCAACCGCGAGTCCTCCGTCCCGACGGAATAGGTCGGCGAATATAGACATAACGGGAATAAAATATGGTGGGAGGAGGAAAAATATGGTCACCCTCAGGGACCTGTTACGGGAAGATAACAATGATTTTGGCTACGCGACCGTAGAATTGCGAACAAGTAGGCTTTTCCAATGGAATTGCGAAAATATCGCTAGATTCATTCTTGAGAATATGCTTGGGGGAGATAAAACTGTAAGAAGTGTTTGACAATTATTTTCAAGTTTTAAAATTGAACACTCTTTTAAATATTTTATTTCCAAGTACAAAATATTTTTTCCTATATCAATTTAAAAGCAATACACACGGAGAAAAATGGATAGTCAAACTTGAAGTGTCAAAATTTATATAGTCAGTTTGATAATGTAGATAGTCTCAAGGAACACCCACAATTTTTTCTTCATAATCAGGCAGACCATAATTTTATAGTCTGTTTGAATATCCATGGGTGATTCAGACTCAATATCAGTATAGTCAAATCTACACGCCAGAGTGTCAATCGACACTCCAGAATGTCAAACAGAAGTGGCTGTGTCACGACCTCTACCGAACGCCGAGCGAACACACCCGAAACGCATTTTTGGAGCGACTGACGGTCGGTGTCACGTTAGCCGTGTTTACAACACTTTTAATTAGTTTAAATCATCTTTTGATACTTCAAACATGTGTCGAGAGTGAATATA
>CAKNWU010045133.1:0-14204 GCA_932072015.1 Andricus quercustozae
AAAAAAAGTAATTTTTTGAAGAATTTTTAATGTGTCCGTGTTACTGGACCTTATTACTGTTTATTATATCAACAATTCAAATATCAAAACTACAGAACACTTGTAGATGGAATATGAGAGCATGGAAAACATTTTTTATTGAATTTGACATTATGGTTTTTTACTATATTCTCTGAGGACTTATAATTGACGTGGCTGCCTGTTCCTGATGAGGAGAGCATTTGTCTCTCGAAACGTTGGATTATTAAAGTATCTTCTTCACATCAATAAGGTCTTCTTTTTTTATTTGGTCTGAAGTATGTCAATTTTTTACATTTGACGCTATTTTTAAGTAATTATTTACTCAGATGCATAACATCGCACTACCATCTATTAATAAGAAACACTGGATTAATTCTTGCGATAATGGAAAGAAGTAAGGATGAAAACCGAAAATAACAGGTTAACGAGCTCCACTTACTCATACGGCCCTGGAATGTAAACCCAGCACCCCGTCACAGTAGCGGCCTTACCACCAATAGGAACGGCGGAGAGAAGCAGAAGAACGAACGCTTGAGGCCGAGTCCGTGACCGTCACAACTACGCTCGCTCTTCTCTCCCTACCACAGCCGTGGCAAGTCTAATAGTGTCGTTTTAAAGTATTTACGCGTTTACACAGTATCCTTGGTCGAGCAGTGTTCCCGAAAAAACATTGAAGACGCGCTCAACGACTCCTCATCGCCAGGAAATCCACCAACAACGTTCCGGAATTCTACGGGTAAGGCCAATTCTTTATAATAAAGATAAAGGGAACTACGCTCGACACATGGCCACTCTAAATTAATTTTCATTCTCGAATTTTATGTTTTTGCCGAGAAAATGGCGTCGCACGTGTTCGAGACAGATAATCTCTAACTGGGCCTTCTTATTCATTTTTTATAATATATTGAAGTTTTTATTAATATTGTTTTTTAAATGTATCCCTGATTGTGATTTATATTCTGTGCAATGTGTGAACTGAGCCCCCAGTCAAGTGTTGCCCTGTCACGTATGATCCCCTGAACTCTGAACCCGTCGAGCATTTTCAAATAACCCTATTTTTGCCACGTGATGGAGTCCCGAGTTGTGTTTTATCCCGAAACCCGATCTTTAATTATGATTGATTCCCCTTTTAAGTGTTAACCTAAAAATGTGCCATTTTACTGAACTGAGCCCCCAGTCGAGTTTCGCACCAAATTTATGTTAAAGGCAAAAAGATGTATCCCAGTTTTGTTGTATCAAAGAATATTAATTCGAATTCCTTAGAAATGTCATTCAGTCAAGGACTTTCCCCTTACCCCTCCTCTTTTTATGTTTGAGATATTACGGAAACTTTGAGCGTCGAGAACTGTGTACAAATTTTGAGTGTGTTACAGGACTATGTTGAGATTATTTCTTTCTTATTTTTGACTGATTTTGTCAGATTAATGTGTGCCATGTTTATTGTAAGTTTGTTCGGCAGATTTTGAATGTAATTTTGATCTGCGTTAAGGCTGCTAACTTTTAGGATAATTATTTCACGTGATTGCTAATTATTATATTGAGTTTGGAGTCAGTACGATTAGGCGAGCTAGGCACAATTACTCTAGAAACTAAAAATTTCAAGGTTGGGAACATTATTATGTGGATTATCGGGATTAATGTTGAAATTGAGAGGTCTAGATTATTCAATATTTTGTAGTGATTTCGAGTTTGTCTATTACTAACCGAATAAATGAGGTTATAGCTAGTCATGGGTCATTACTAATTTAGTGAGGTTAGGTCATCCTTGAAGTATTCCATGTCCTTAGTAAGTGAGGATTTTAATAATTCCACATGTTGCGACTGAAATTTTACGAAATTCGCTCCCAATATTTTGAACCGCGCTGTCAACAAACCACGCGTATGAGGAGTTCGACTCCTTGAAACGAGTCTTTAATACGAGTAGCAATTTTCAATTGCTCGAGAAGGAACATTTTCGCCTGTTGTGTTGACATTTTGATGGTAATGCAAAACACAACAGAAAACGACAAAAAACATGTACGAAATGATTAGTCTTCAGGCGACGTATCAAAAGTTAAACTATATCAAAGGTCGCGATGTACTACTGATACGAAAGCACCAACGCGATTCATTTACATGCATTCGAAAACACACGAGAGTTATGAGTTGTAATTTCAAACACTTTAATAATCTTGAGAAACGATTCGAAATTCACGAGACAATTTTCGAACGAACACGTCGGCATTTGATAATTGTCAATAAGGGAGCTACGATTATTTGTCAATTAGCACTTGATTGACTGATTCAATTCACAAACTCATTCGCGAAATAATATTTCAAAATTATAGTCTCACAATATTTTCAATTAATTGCCATTTCTACATTGAGATTGACATTCCTCCTGAATAGTAAAAAAGCGTCGTTACCAAGGACAGTCACGCGTTGAGAAATAAGGCATATCGAAATACACGAATAAGAAACTTACGAACCTGGATCCATCCTTTGAAGTCGATGATTCTTTCGGTTTTTTCTAGTTTATGCAGTTATCCGTTCGCAATGCACTCAACTTTAACACTGTAATCCTTAACGTTCACAAGTCACACCGAATAGTACCGGGAGGAACACTGTCAGTAAACTCTATCTACTTGTCACAACTGCACTCACAAAGACTTGCAGTAAAGTGCACCAACAAGTTAAGCATTCGTGAACTCGCCAGAATGCACCAATTAGCATCCGGCTCGAAGGACCAAAAATTTCCACGAATTTTTAACAATATAACAACTTTGTAAAAATGTGAAGTAGATTTGGGTAATTCATTCTCAATAACGTTCATGTATGGTATTAAAAAAGGAGGTGAGACAGTAAGTTGATGCATGAGGTAAAAACAACTAATAATGCTCCACTCAGAGCCGTCTTTATTCAAGAAAAGTAATTACTGGTATATTAATAATTATTTAGCCCGTCTTGATTCACGAAAAGAAGAATCAAGGCTCTTCTGTGTTCGCTTGTGCAACGACGACAACGACGACTGAGGTGTTGAACGACATACTCACACACATTCAGCAAGCCCACTTGCCAAAATACAATACACTGCGAATAGAATGAATCATATCGAAGAGAAAGTAAGTATAACATTATAATATAAGAAATGATATTCATAAAAGGATAAAATATAAATTGTTTGAGAATAAATAGATTAACAGACAATTAAATAATGATAGATAAAACGTAGCTTGGTATAAAAAAAATTAAGAACAAATAAATTAGTCAATTCCGATCGCTAATCTTTGCGGAACGCGCTTAATGAGGAATACTACTAGAACATTGAAAGGCAAGGATTGCCAGGACAGGCAGTACACTGAATCTAAATTTAAACTCAATAAGAGTCTGAAAAAAGCTAAAAATTCTAATTTCATGGATAGTGAATCGGATGAATTTATAAGAGCGAAGGAATTACATAATAAACTATTAAATCAAAAGAAGAAAGCAGCCAGGGATGAGGATCTTAAAGCTTTAGTTAACATTAGGGATGCTGGAGAGTTCTGGCGACTTATTGACAAATTTTCTTATAGAGAATATATAAAGTGTCATATTTTAATTCAAACATGGGAAGAATTTTACATTACAAAATTTATAAAAATAGAACATAGTAAGTTTGGACGGAATTGCAAATGAGTTTTATAAGTCGCTATTTAAGTCGCTCATGAATCGTCCTTGCTGCTTGTAAAAGGCTGTTACAAAAAGCTACTGCAGTTGAACCAGCTAGAATCTAACGAGATAAAGTATAACTGGGCAACGGAAATTGATCACATTATTGAAAAATTAGGTTATAAACATGTAATTGAAAATCAATGCATAGAAACTGTAAAACAATACTTTGACGAGATAATGCTGAAATTACAAGAAAAAATTACAAATGAAGATTTAATCGCTGTCAGTAACTTAACCCTTTCAGGGGCAGTGGGACGTATACGTCCCACTTGTTTTTTCGCAGTTTTTCAAGCATTTCTGATACATTTCACCTTGTTTGGTGCACAAGTATTTGATTTTAGACTCTCAAGGGTTCATGTAAAGTAATTATCATGAAAAACTGTGTAAAATTGTTAATTAACAATTTGTTATAAATAATTGAAATCGAAAAAAATCAATTTTTTCGAATAAAATCGGCTGTTTATGAACTACTAGTCCTATAGCTATAAAATTTTTTTTACAGTTATATAATACGTAGAACTGTAACATATATTTAATGCAGAATTTTCGGCAGGCTAGTTTTTTTTTTTCATTTTTTGAATTCATAAAAAATTACGATTTTTGACGAGTTTGCCGCATAAGTGCATGTGATGTACCGTATTTGTGATAGATTATTAAATCGTAAAGAAAAAGGTTTTCCGGGCCACTGATTGAGAATATAATGTCAAAATTGCAAAATTCAAAATGGCGGATTTAAAATGACGGTTATATTAGCGCAAATTCGCAATTTTGTGCAACTGCTATGAAAGCTAGTGTAGAAGGGTTTTTGAGGTCGCTAATTACAAATCTGATGTCAGAATTTCAAAATTCAAGAAGGCCGATTCAATACAGCCTGCACGGTATTAGAGTGGGGACAGTCCAAAAAATACCCGTATAGCAAGTTTTGTGCCAATTGTTCGAAAACATCAAAATTAGAGTCACATAGTCGCCATATTGGATCCGCCATTTTGAATTTTGCAATTCTGATGCCAGAATCGTGATCAGCGACCCCGAAAACTCCTAACTTACTATTAATAGCAAGAATTAGTTTAACAGAAAAATGTGCCCCTGAAAGGGTTGAAGCATTCGTGTATTTTTAATAGCATTGTCTCGACAAATGAATACTTAAACAAGGATATTAATAACAATAAATTAAGTCTACTCCCGTGTATAAAAAGTCATGGCGCGGGCCCGCGCCAAGCTTGCCCGTGAAGGCTTGAACCCTGGCGCAGGCTAGACGGTCGAGCCTGGCGCGGGACAGAAGTGAAACGCTCGTGTTAAGACTTGAGCATAACGGTAGTCTCGCGGCGGGCCAGGCGCGTGACTTGCTGCTGGCCAGCCGCGCGACGCGCGGTGAGCTTGGCGCGAGGCTCGTGGTAAGCTCTCCTTGGGCCAGTCGGTCTGGCCTGGTGCAGTCCAGAAGTGTAACGCTCTTTTCAAGACTTTTACTGCACGGTCTTGCCCACTTCAAGCCTAGCGCGAGACTCGCCGCTAGCCTGGCGCGTGAATTAGATAAGGCGATGACAGGAAAAAAGTAATCCTTGGTTAATATATCATTTTCTTTATTGGTGAGAAAATACAAATAATCCCTTCTCATCTTGCTACACTCGAACACGTTCTTCCTGAAAAATGTGCGACTTGTCAAAATGTTGAAATAAACTATACCGTTCGGAGATCGGACTCCAAGGGACTTCAATGGGACTTCAAGGATCTTCAAAGACTTGATGGACTTCGAAGGACTCCAATGGACTATAAAGACTTTAAGAGCAGGTGTACACCGGACTTCGACGGTGTTTACCCTGTCGAACAGATTAAAAAATTTGAGGAAGTTTCGAAAAATCGTAAAGAATGCCTTTCATTGTCTTACTGAACTATGCGTTTTCTTCTTTTCTATTTTCCTTTCTTCTTTTCTTTTCTATTACTTTGGGCCAATTTTGGAAAAACGAACGAGGTTCTGGCAAAATGTGAAAGAAGATTCCCCGGCAATCCATTGTTTATCTAGAGAGTAGACACTGTAGCAACGATAATTTCAAATTTATGAAGAATTTGTTGTTACTAAAGGTTTTTGCTGCTTCTTAAGGGTGAAGTATTTTTGGAATCGGGTACTTAAGTGGAGTTCAAGGTACTTCGAGGACTTCAAGGAACTTCGAGGACTCCAAGGGACATCAAGGACTTGAAGGGACTTCTGACACCTCAAGAGACTTAATGGGATTTCAAACACTTCAAGAGATTCAATTGGACTTGAAAGACTTCAAGAAAATTCAAGGTACACTGAAAAAAGTTTAGCTAAATAGTGAAAATTAAAACAAAACATCCACAATAAAAAAAGTGCTAAAATTTTCAATAATCTCGCAAGCACATTCAAAATATCACTAAAACCTCCTCAGAACGAATATAAAACACTATGAAAAATTTGGCGTCGATAGGTTGAAAGGGTTAGGAGCCTACCCGGAACATACAGAGAACATACAGAAAGTCAGAGAAAATCTAAAAAAAATAACAGAAAAAGTAAAAAAAAGGCAGGGAAATTTTGAAGAGAACACGAAAGCTTTTTTTATACAACAAAAGTTCATATTTATTTCCAATCAGCAAAAAAAACAAACTTCAGCCACGCACTGGCTAGATCAAAATTCGCCAACGCGTTGAAGAAAAATCCCAGATAATTCACTAAGAAAGTGGCTTACTTGCATTCAAAATTTTCAGCTTCCAAAATTTTCATAATATCCTTCAAATATTTGAGGAACCTGTATTTGTCAGGAAATTTGTTGTAACAGTGAAAAAACTTCGAAAATGTGCCACTCAGTTTAAAAGAATGCAGAGAATATTCACTAACAAAATTTTGGAAGGAAATTAAAAAATTGAAGAAAAAACTTCGTAAAACAATTCAAATTAGTCAGGGAGAATGAAAGAAAAATCAGAAAGAGGAATTAAGATTGAGTAAGACGTTTTAGGTTATGTTCAGCCATTGAAGGCATTGGAGTACTTTTTCTGGGTGAAACCCGGTAAAAAAAGGTCGGAAAGTTTATACATACATACCTAAAAACGACTCCGTCTCCAACTGGTCAATCAATCATCGATGAATGCATTTTGGAGTGCAGTTGCGAGAACAGAGTATACACAAACCTTTAGCGCGAACTCGGCGGGTATATAAATATTCTGACAGTTCAGTCGGTAATATCTGAGGGGAAAAGTGTGGAAGGCCCGCGAAATTTTCGAATTGGTTAGAGTTAAGTGAGCTTAGTGAGTAATAATAATAAACTATAAAAATCAGAAAAAAAAGCGAAACATGACGTCTTTATACACCCTGAATCTGTCTGCACATAAGCTAAAACAATAAAACAGGAAGGAAGGCATTAATGAACATACCGCACCGTTAAATACAATTTCAATTATTCATTTATGCACTGCTGGTTTCCAATTCACGTCATTTTCTTTTCGAGGCTTGACAAGATGTCTGGAATAATGCAGAATGAAAAAGAAAAATCATCAAAAGGAGCATTTTTTGCTCGTAGACTTGACTGTCGGGCATGGTGCTGGTCTGCAATGCAAGGCTAAAAATTTTCTGTGTCGATGGAAAAAAAACTTTTTTTCGTGGTTTCGAAATTTGACGAAATGTCTGAAATGATGCAGAGTGAAAAAGAAGCATCATCAAAAAAAGTATTTTATTTCTCGTAGTCTTGACCGCCAGGCATGGCGCAGAACTGCCGCGGGCCTGCGGGGCATGACTAAAAATTTTCTAAGTGACGGCGGAAAACAATTTTTTTTAATGGTTTCAAAATTTGCCTAGATGTCTGAAATGATGCAGAGTGAAAAAGAATTATCATCAAAAAAAGTATTTTACTTCTCGTAGTCTTGACCGCCAGGCCTGGCGCGGGCCCGACCACCGACCGTCATCATATTTTTCTACACGAGCTAGAACAGGTTAACCGATACTATGTATACGAGAAATTACTGGAACGGTCTGAAATATGAATTTGATACTGACAGCGTATGTCAAATGGGTAACCTACATATAATGGATAATTTGGAGCGCGGTATTACGGAATGCCCGGCTTATAACGGTATAAGACTCTAAACAGTAGAAACGAGAGTTCGCTGACTCAAATACTGGATTTTAGATCGAGAACAGACTTAGATAATATATTTTTATGCACAATCAATGAACCAAAGATTACAGCTTTCGGCTTATGTTTATGGCCATATCAATTTGAATACCTCAACCTAATGTTAAGTTCTATGATAATTATTTTGATGTAAAAGGAAAAAATAATCAAATTCGAAGTACTTTACCAACCCCTTTTAATTATGCGTTTTCCCAAATTTTATTACAATAAATTAACTAACAAACTGTACTAAACAAATTATTTGAAATAGGCTATTTATATTAATTACAAATAGTTTATAGGCATGGGAAACGTGAAAAATAGAATTTTTCAATAAAAAGAACGCTATACTGTAACATTTCCAGTTTTATTGAAACTATAAGGAAATTTGTAAGCAGGCTACGTCACTTCCTCTAACATAAGAAATATCCACATCAGTGTTTTATGAATTTGTTGCGGAGTCCTGCTTTGTCCTGATCTGCCCTATTTAGCTGCGAAATAATTATTAACATTTATTATTATCTTAGAAAACCATAGAGAATACTACATCAAAGTTCTTTTTAACTCGCTTGTGAGAGTGATTTCGATATGCTTTAGCATAATAATTATAATCTCCAGTTCTACTGGGGTAGCTTAAATATAATAGAATTATGTTTTAAGAGGACAATCCCGAAAAGCTTTCATTTGGTGGAAAAACAACAGAGTTTTGTTCAGGTTTTTTTAAATAAAGGATTGAAAAGTTATT
Source organism: Andricus quercustozae (assembly GCA_932072015.1). Lineage (NCBI taxonomy): Eukaryota > Metazoa > Arthropoda > Insecta > Hymenoptera > Cynipidae > Andricus > Andricus quercustozae. The sequence goes on from CAKNWU010045133.1 coordinate 8,578, forward strand.
TGATCAACTGCAAATGAAAAAATCCATATTTTCTTACCTGATAGATAAAATAAAAGTTATATTTTTTTGCAAATAGTATCAAATTTGCAGGCGGTTCAACAGCCTTAAGGAAAAAACTCAGTTGATTTTGCACTAAATAAACGCTTTTTGGCTGTTTAAAATCCAAGAAACTTTTCTTCATTCGTGACACCTTAATATCTGGATATTGTCGTTAGCATACACAGGCTCATTCAAGAAATAGCGAGTTTTTTTATGAATTATTATCTCTTTAACCAAGATTTTATCTATCCCCTCCTTATATCTGAAGTTATTTTCTTGTTCAAAAATTATAATTTCAATTTTTTAAATTTATTCAAAATAAATCAAAATATTTGTGTAAGTTACCTGGACAATGACCACAGCATTTACATATTGGAAGATTTAGGTTCTAAAAGAATATATTTGTAAAAATAAGTTGTCATGTTCCTTATAAGAATTAAGTTTTCAATGTGAAAAAGAAAAGGAACAAAAATTTGGTGTACTTACCACGCATAAACTTTCGCAATCAGAACGAAACTTACCGCCAGGACTACCGCCACCTGGGTTAGCATGTACAACGTAATTCGCCACTAAGGTTGCAATCACTTGAAAAATAAAATATATCAACATTAATTTCCGATATTATTATTTTTTTTAAAATAAGTCCACTTCAACAGGTGGACGCCTCAATTAGTAGGCCTTGCCCTAAAATTCTCGCCTGAGTATATGAAAAAAGAAAGTTAAAAATATTAAATTTAACTGGCTTAAGTGACCCACTATTGATGTCTTTATCCCATCAGATATTTTAAAGTTCAGAAATTTTCAAATAAGTCTACTGAACTAAATCAGATTTATTTATTTGTGTATTTCATGAATATCACTTACCCAATAGGAGCAACGAGAATATGACTGCTACCCTCATGATTCAGAATTGAAAGAGTTAAATACAGATTTTCTTGAACTGAATATTCAGACGATAATGAGAAAGCTCGTTGAAATTGTCGTATTTATACCCCGTATAAGACCAACATAATATATGACACGAGCAACATTTGACAGTTGCATAACGCACCCTCGTGATATGAAATTCGTCAAGATAGAATTATTCGGGATTAAAATTGATACCATGTTGAAAGAAGATAATTTTATTTGTAATACATCTATCTCATACATGTACATATTATAGATGCATTGAGGCTTCTACGCGGGCACGTTTAAAGCATGCAATTTTTTAAGTTTTATCGAAATGAAATTTATTAAGTTATAACATTGCAAAAGTAATTGAAAATTTCATGGATGTTCTGATAGTTTTACGCAACTGTATCTTAAATTTACGAAATTTGTAACTGAATTTTTCAAAATTTTCGGAAATCTTTCATAAAATCACGGAATTTTAGTAAATTTAATTTAAATTACAAAAAAAGTTATGTAATTTTCTCTAATTTATAACGGCATAAAACTTCATTTACTCGAAACTTAAGACTTTGTTGTTCCAAGGTCCGGAATTTTCAAATACGGTGTACCGGAAAATTCCGTAATTGTAACTATAAAATAAAAATTTATAACTAAATTTTCCTTAATTTTTTTAAATTATGTAAAATATTATTATAATTTTAAATAAAGTATATTGTTCGATTTTTTGGAATTTATTTTTGTATAAATAAGTCAATAAAAATTCGAATATTATATGTTGAAAGATATTTTTATAATAAAATCTTTAATACGAAAACTTTATTTGAATTAAGTTTATTAATATCTGCATCTGTCTTGTTTAAAAATATAAATCGCTTCTCATCGTTTACCAAATAGTCATAGTCGTATTTCATGACAAAATTTAGACATATATGAAAAGCAAATGAATTTAATACCTCCAAATTATATACATGTTTCATCATTCTTGAAACTTCGCGATCATTTTTTTTAGAAGCATTCTAATTTTATATGCAAGAAAGATAAAATATATAATAATCCTATCCAATTTTCCATTAATCTCTCGAAACTATTATTTTCAACAAACCCGGTTTCGTGATTGGACAAAATTTTCATTTTTTGAAAGCAATTCGAAATAAAAAAAAGTAATTTCGACAGTACAAGACACATAACGTAGAATCCAAGTAGACAACGTTATTCAAAATATAATATTGAAACAGGAATCGCATATTCCCTTAACCGTATAAAAGGTCCAATTTTTAAAAATACTTTTCAATTTGTGACGTTGGCTTAGCGACGAAAAATAATTTTTTTATAAACTCGATTAAAATTATAAACTACATTTTCAATATTTGACTAACCTATACAGTTTATGCACTATATTATGTTATAAATTGAATATTGTAGCATATTAGCGATGAAATATTCTAAATTTTTATATATATTTTAAAAAATCTCCCAGTTTCAGCTCAAAATTGTTTAATAATAATATTCAGAGCCCAAAGAGATTCTTTTTTGTTTATATAATTAAGCAGATATAGAAAGAACACATTTTTCTCCTACTGCTTCAATTGAAAATCAAATTATTCAAATAAAGTAACCCACAAGTTAGTTGTGATTTTAGCAAACCTTTATTTTAAAAAAGATGTCTTATATAATTTTAAGGTATTTATAAAAAACTCTTTTGCCCTCTATAAATGCAACTAAATATCTGAGAGTAATTTATTAAGTTTTTTATAAACTTTCAAATTACTAAACTTTAATTTTACTTTATAGTTTTTTTTTAACATTCTTAAGATATTGGATGAATTATTTTAAAATTTCCACCGGGGATACAAAATAAAAATTTTACATCTACCTCGGATATTTCCATCACAATTTCGAATGATTAATGTTGGTCTTAAATCATTTTTGATAACTCCTTCGATCGGGAATTTTCAACTTGAGGATATTTCAAATGTTGTCAATTTATGTCATCCTCTTATACCTATAAATTGATTTTTAATGTACTTAATGAATTAAAAAGAAATTAAGTTGAATCCTATGGTGCTAAAAAATATTTAGTCTTATACCTGTAGTTCTTCTCTGAGCATAAATATATAAGTTACTATAAGAATATTTCATATTTTTTAATTGAACAATTTTGAAAAAAGATTTTAATGCCAATCTTTTTATCATAATCTGAATAATATTCCCAAGCGCTTTAGCTTTGGCAAATTATCTCAGAAGATATTCTTAAATATATTAACACCATCCATTAATTAAATAATTAAGTATTACAAAAAATATCATTAATCATTTTTTAAATTTGTCTCCAACGTCCATGAATGCAAATAATAATTCAAATAAATTTATATTTTATTTTCTTATACTTAAAATCCAGAGCATGTTTAGGTAAAATTGATGTGGGTACTATGTTAAATTCAATTCAAACGAATTCAAATTCTTAACTTTTCAATAGGAAATATTGCATATGCGAAACATTTTCGAAAAAAACTTTGGGTAAATTGAAATCATTTACAAATGAACAATTTTTAAGTTTTTGATTATACATTTCAAAATTCTACCATTCCAATCTTAATTGCAAAATTAAAAATTATGAGAGGTAAAATTTGAAAATTCAGCGTTCAACAAGAAAATTCATAACTTTAAATTGTAACTTAATTTCGAATTATTATTAATTCTTGAAATCTTCCAAATCAATATTTTTTAATTTTAAATGATTCATTTTTTTCAATCTGGAAATAAAAATCGGAAAATTTTAAGATATTATGTCAAATACAAATTAAAGAATACAAAACAAGGTCGCTGTGATTTCAGTTTTGGAAATTGCACGATTTTAAGCCTTCTAATTTTGAAAACCCCTTATCAATTTTGACATAATTGTGATATTGGAGATTACTTTTCAGATGTTGATAACGTTTATCGTCTTCCTTCGAAATCCGCCGGAAGCTTTTCGAAAAGCTTCTAAATAACAAATTAAGGCGGGTTTCCTGAAAATCTTCAAAATCGCTTTTCTAAAAAAAAACTTATATTGTTTGTTTATTTTTCATTGCTTTCTTCATGTTTTTTTATTTCTTGAATCAATTGCAAGCATTTATAGGATGCATTAATTGATATTCTTAATAGTATTACAGTTTATAATAAAATTTTATTCCTTCAGACTATGTACGTTCAAATAATAGTTCAATGCTTTTGTTAGTGTGAAATGTTTTTCTCTGAAATAGAAGAAATCACATTTCGTTCCTCTTTTTACCTTATCCCCTTTACCCCTCTTAAAGTTGAAAATTTCCCTAAAACACCTAAAACCGACAATTTTGACCCGATTTCCCCTTTTCCTTTTTTTTTTGCAAGATTTCAATTAATTTGTTAAGAATCATAAACAGAAATTAAGACATTAGAAAATAAGTCGCTCTGAAACAGATTCTTCTTGATGCTAACCATTTCAAATATTTCCTAAACGATTTATGCGCTAATTTCGTCGATTTGAAGGACATCGTCGTCAGTGATAATATCGCTAACGATTCAATCGAGAAACTAAACCTGACAGATAATTCAATTTTGTTATAAATATCATTATATATTATTGTTAATGTTAAGTATGATTGTAATCAGGTTATAAATATGTGGTATTTCGCAAAATTTGGGATGAATAGTACGATATTTTTCATTAGCTTCACTTTATTCATCCACTTTTCCAACTACCCTAGTTTTTCGGGACGACTAGTCACAGCTTTTTGAAATACGGCATAAAATTCTAAACACTATGGTAAGTTTCAAAACACTTTTGAATATTTCATTTTCGAGAAAACATTTTTTTTAATAAAGTGTCGAAACCCCAATTCCAACTGTATCAAAACCGTCAGGATTGTTACTATTTAATCAGTGAAAATTCACTAAATAATTAGTTAAATGCACTGAATAATCCGAGAAAATTCTTATTGATTTGACTCATGTCAGTGACATACTTTCCACTGATTAAAATTTTAGATTTGCTTGGAACACTGTTTGGCTGGGTATTACTTCTGGTATTCTAGCCAATCAGCAATGCCTTATTTTCCCGAAAGGAATTCAAAAAAGGCAGTTTAAATAATAAATATTAAAATTACAGTTTCAAACAATTATTTTCTCAATTCAGAGCTTCAAATTGAAAGAAAACGTTAGAAATTTCTCGTTGCAATAAAGCAGAAAAAGAATCTCGTCTCTTACAATTAAAATTTTTTTTAAATAAGCTAATAATGTGAAGATGTAATTAATCTACTAGCAGTGTTCATATTCTTGTCACACTTTTCTGATTAACCATTTCAGTTTCTTAAGAATGTACTGAAATTGAAAATATCAAATTTATTTAGTTATTTTCTATACGCTCTAAACGTAAATGAATGTTTGACTAATTTTACTGAAAATCTTCTAATTTAGTTAGAGAAAATTGAGTCAATAAAGATTAGTAGAAAATGGCTAATTCAAGTAGTGAAAAAAAAGATATATGTATATATATATATATATATATATATTGTAACCCTCGAGTTACAAGGGATGCCTAAAAATAGGCAAACCGAATATCTCCTATGTAATCCTGACTAAAAGCAGCATCACACAGGAGAAATTCTAAAGCGCAGACTCTAGAACTCCCACTCAAACGCTATTGCGTAAGCATGGGCGGGCAGAGTAGGAAAACT
>CAKNWU010045140.1:0-11156 GCA_932072015.1 Andricus quercustozae
TTGTTCAAAAGTAATCGTTTTTATTTGCAAATTTAACTGTTTTTGGATAGAAATTACATCCGTTTGGATTGACAATTAATTTTTTTTTTGTATAAGCGTCATCCTTTTTGGTTGAAAATTCATCTGTTACAGTTGCATGTTAATTATTTTTAATTGAAAAGTCTACTATTATATTTTTAGTCCAGAATTCATTTTTTTTTTTGAAAATTCATCTTTTGTGATTAAAAGTTAATTATTTTTAATTGAAACGTCTATTGCTGTATTTTGGGGTTCAGAATTCCTCTTTTATTTAAAAATTCCACAATTTGGTGAAAAATTTCATTAGTTTGTTGAAAATTCAATGATTTTTCCTTTTGGATTGAAAATGCATCTTTTATGGTTGGAAGTCAATTCTTTTTAATTGAAAAGTCTACTATTATATTTTTGGTTCAGAATTTATTTTTTTGGTTAAAAATTCTACAATTTGGTGACATTTTATTTACGTTGTTAAAAATTCAACTACTTTGTTAAAAAGTCATAATTTTGGTCGAAATTTCAACTGCTTTGTTGAACGAATGTTCAACTATTCTTTTTGAACAGAAAATTCATTGTTTTGGATTAAAAATTAATCTTTTGGTAGAAAAATCATCTTTTTGGTTTTGAATTCATTATTCTTGTTTCAAAATTTAACTGTCTTCTAAAATATTCATCTCTTTTGCTTGACAGTTGAACTATTTGATTGTAAATTCAATTTTTTGATTGAAAATGAAACTATTTGTTTGAAAATTCATCTTTCTTGGCTGAAAGTGAACTTTTTTGTTAAAAACTCATCTTTTTGGAATTAATAGTCAAATTTTTTCTAAAACATTCGACTTTTTAACTAAAAAACTCAAATTTTTGTTGAAAAGAATTTTTTTCCCGTTTATTCCCCTATTTTCTTGAAAAATCACCCTATTTCCCCTGTTTTAAGAATATTTTCGGCTGTGAAGTCGAAAATCAATTTTACAATAATTTGCATTACATATTTTATCTTGGAGTTCAGCCGGAAAAGATGAAATTTTTGACCGGAAAATCGGGAAATAGACTGGAATTATTTTTTCAAGTTTGTGTGGCCACCCTAATAGAGTTTTGAAACAGGTACAAAGTTGAAGCAATTTTAAACAGTTTATAGGGTACTCGTATTTCTCTAAAATGGAGAGAACAGGATTACATAACTTCTCGCTTAAAATGGAACTGCTTTAGACACGCCTAACTCAATTTGATTTTTTAAAAATTATGAACAGATATTTTGAAAGCTTCAAATTGAATATTGTTCCATTATTCGGGTGTAAAAAGAAAAATGTTTTCAATTTTAATCTGAAAATCATTTATAATTACATCAGAGACTCTAGAAGTTATGTAACCCTTGCAAAAAATGTTCTACATATCGATTTTTAAGAAATTTTGAAAGTTTGGGATCATTATGATCAGCTTTTGAAAGCAAGAATCCGAGGGTTTGACCACTCGACTTTTAAGTATACGGCAGATTTCAAGATTTCAAAGGATTTCACAAAGATTTCAAACGATTTCGCAAAGACGTCAAAGATTTCAAAGATTTAAAAAGATTTCACGGAGGCTTGTACACAAAATTTGAAGAGTGATCAATCCATCGCAAGAATCGTAGCAAAGTTGTATTGTTAAGTAGGCTGGGGAACGCACAAAGCTGTTGGAAGGATCAGTGAAGCAAGCGCAACAATCAGAAGGGCGAATTCTAGCTCTTCAGCACTCCTTAACGCAAGTAGACTCCGTACTAACTGCACGTCTTGACTGTGACCTCACTGCTGATGACTTGCCTCATGACTATCAGGTCTGTCATACTTATATTAAATTTCTTCACTTGAACTCTATTAACAATTTCGAGATTCATTAGTATTTGAATTCATACTCCACACAAGCTAATATTTTCACACCAAATACTACTTGAGTTGATAAAGTCATTTTTCCATCTTATGCGCTACCCTTTCTCTAGAAATTGATGGATGAGATGGAAAGTCAGGAGTCAACCCTTCAAGAAATGGCGAATCAAGTTGAAACCTACAAATCAGCTGGGAAACATGAAGCTGCTGCGAGACTTCAGGAGCAAATGATTCTGATTGAACAGAAATTTACCGAGGTTCAGCGAAAATTCCAACGTTTTCGAAGCCCGATTAATTTAGATCCAAGACTCTCGAGAGCATTGAGAGAACTTAGAGGCATTGAGGAAGCTACGTGTTTATTAGAATTGGCATCTGAAGATCCAGAAGCTATTGAAGGCCAATTAAAACATTGCTTGGTAAGAATATTTACTGATTGATTTGTGTCCAAGGCAAATAATTTGGTTGTCTTGTATGCTTGTATTAAAATTACATTTGTTTGTAGCGCTTCTACCAAACTTTGAGCGAAATCAAGAGCGAAATCGAAACTATAATCATATCGGGTCGAAGATTAGCTGAAGAGAAAAGCGTGCCTGATCCCGAAGAATTGTCAAATCGTATCGATACACTCAAGGAATTGTATAACAAGGTAAGCTTTTTCTTTCGTGTTGATTCTTTTGGTTCATGATATTCTTTTAAAGGATTTAAGATAATCTTGAGTTTTGCATTGCAGTTGGGTCTACACATAACCGAATCCAAATCTATTTTGGAATCAGCACTCGATTTATCTCGAGAAATGTATAAACATATGTCCTACATTAACATGTCTATTGAAAGTATTAACAAAGAGCTGGATACTCAGAAAAACATGCCTGACTTACCTGTCAATGCAATTTATGTTACGGTAAGTTGTATACTAATAATATAATTTCTCTGAACTATTTTTCGTAAGTTTCTTCGTTAATCGAATCCTAAACGAAAAGAAAGTTTTTGGAATTTGGCAGCCCTTTTTGTAAGCCCTAAATTTAATTTTCGTTTCTTTTACACAGGAAACTTTGACGGAAGTTATTCCACGACTTCACGTCGTAAGAGACAAGCTATTTAGAACTCAGGATGAATTTTCGAAACTTTGCGATCCTTCATACCTGGAACAGCTGAGAGAACGATTGACAGATATTGTCAAACGACTAGCAAGTACTGAAAAGAGATTACGTTTATGTAGTGGATCAGAGGTAATTAATTTCTTATTAATTTTAATCTTTCTTCTAAAGCTGTATTTTCCCTCTTTTAGTTTGATTCTTCCTTATCTAGTTTTTAACTCATAAGTTCTTCATTTTCAGGAACCAAATGTCGATGAAATTAATGCTTGGCTATTCCAAATAGATGACAAACTTAAGCGACTTGACGGAACATCGATAGAACAACTAAACCAGACTCATTTTGAACAGTGCAAGGTATTTTTTATTCATTTTTTCATTTAAGAATCTAATATTTGTTTTGAGTGTTTCTAAATTATGTTTCTTACGTTGATTGCAGGCTATACAGAATGAAATGATTGAGACCAAATCCAAAGTAACACAGCTGCAACGTTATTCCTTTTATCCTAAAGTCGCAGAAGTTTGTGAGAAATGGGAGGAAATCTCGAGGAGAATTCAGGTAAGTCTAGAGATTGTGTAATTTTAATAAGGAATTTGAATTTTGTGCAAAAAGGACGTTTTTCATAAGACTTTGACTTTTTTTCGCTTGTTGATTAATATTTGCTTTTAACCCGCTTTTAGATTGTAACACTTGTATAATATATGTAATGCTTGTGCTTTCTAGTACCATTACGTATATCTTTCTGAAATTTCCGATATTACACGCACCCTTCCATTCAGACTACACTTATTATTACTTGATTCTCTAAGAGAGAATCATCTCTGCCAATTTCTGCATATTTTTTTTATAAAATATTCATGGGTTTTCATGACTGAAGCTTTTGCGTTTTATTTGCGGGTCTACTTCGAATAATTACACTGTTATTGTGGCTGATTGATTAATTATTACAGGAGTATGCTTTTAAGGATTTGAAACCTGCTTTCGCTTTTTCGACAAATCATTACTCTAAACAAACTGACAATGATTGAAAAATTACCTCTGTATTTCACAAGTACACTGCCATAAATGCTAAATATTAAAAATAACATTTTTGAAGTCAATTTATAAATCAAAGAACCAGGGTTTTGTTTCTGATTGGGAAAAAATGGGAATTTTATCAATCAGGGTGTCTACCTGACCGTGAGACCAGGAAAATCGGGAGGTTGATTCTGTGACCGGGATTTTTCATTCGCTAGTATTATAATGAATATTAAAAGTGATTATGATTTGGAAGAAGGTATTTTGTAATTTTCAATTTGAAAAGGGAATCGTCTGAAAGAATTATTACAGTTCTGACTTTGAACAGGAATTTTTGAACAAAATGATAATATTCAGTTGGTTCAGGGACTTTTCCGAAGCAATTATGTGTTATTCTGAATTGAATCAGAGAATTTTTGAAAAAAAGAATATATATTAGATCTGGAACAAGGGATTTTCCAAAAGAATTATAATTCTGACTTGGAAGATGAAATTTTCGAGAAGAATTATAATTCTGATTTGAAACAGTGAATTTTCCAAAAGAATGACAGTTTTGGTTTAAATATGAAAATTTAGTTTTCAAAATGCAAAATTAACTGGGAATTACAAATCATCCATCAGGTAGACACTCTGATAATCTATCTTTATACAATTTTCAAGAAATTACAAATTCGAACCTATTTTTGAAAACGATAGCGAGTCTCTGAGATATGTAATTTTGATGTTTTTAAGGAGCCTAATAAATTATTTTTCAAATGTGTCATTTTTCATAAGTTATAAGAATAAAATGTTACATTTGAAATTAAATCCCACTGAATCGACACCCTGAGAACATAAAACGAATTAACGTAGTCCGCGTATATTTGCTTCTAACATACCAATCTGTTATGAGAAAATGTCAGCATAATTAGTAAGATTAATTTTTAATGTTTGCATCCTTTCCGAATAAGTAATAATACACCAATTAAAATAAAAAACGCGAGTTTCGTTAAATACGTTTGCACTTTTGTATGGAATACTCTTTTCTTTTATCCAAGAGGTGTCTTCTGCTTGTGAGTTAAGCAACTTATACATGACTGCACACACCTATGTAAATATTATATTCGCACGAGATTGTCGCAAGGTTTGGTGGCTGGATTGAATGAATATTCGTAGCACCAACACAAACTGTGGTAATGTCTCTCCCCTTCGATCACCACAGTCATAAAACTCTTTACGGATGACCATAAACACAATAAGTATAATGAATATTATCCTGGAAAGTAATTTGGTTGAAGACAGTACTATATAAATAAAAAATTTGCATTGGTGTCGGATGGACGAACGTAAGTCGGTTTCGTTCACACTGTGAAATGCATTGTTAATTTCTTCCTAGCCTGGTTTCCTTTTGTCATCTCATTAACCTGCTACTTCATCTAACAGTTTGTTGTGAAATTGCAAAAGCTTTATGAAATTGCAGTTATGAATCATGTTTTCGCAGGAATGGGTCCACAAGATCACTGAAAATTTATTGATTAAAAGTAAGATGAGCGAGTACGAGGGGAGAGACAATTGCGGAATAAGCAAATTTAGACAAGAAGAATTAGTGTCTCAAAATGAAAGTAAACTGATAGACGAAAACGAGCAAATGTATGGTATAGGATATCTCAATCCTACTTTCGATTACAATCAGCAAAAACAAGTTACGACTCCCGAAAGTTCACCTATCGATGTTCCTCATCGGAGTAGAAAATCAACAGCTAAAGCAGACAAATTGAAGGGTACAGTAATTGATGTGAGCAGAACAGTTAGAAGAAGACTAGACATGAGTTCAATTCCTGATGTTGTACAGACTTCACAGTTACAAGTGAGTGAGTCTGATGATTCTTCCTCCGAATCTTCCGAGTCGGATACAAATGTTATGGATGAGGAATTTTTCCTAACAAAGAACAGCAAACTCTTTTCTCAAGTTTCGACGAATACGCTCAAAGCCGCAGAAGGGAAAGGTTTGCGAGAGCCAAATTCTTTTCGTGTGGTTGAAATAAAGGAAATGGAAATAGTGAAGTCGGTCGCATCAGCCAAAGATCGAGTGGTACTGCCTCGAGCAAATGTGAGCGTTGAACAAGTACCACAAGTTGTTGAGAGAGTTGAAATTGTAGAAGACACGGAAACAGAGCCTGAATCAGCTGACACTGATGCTGACGAGAAAGAGAATCGAATGAAAATTCCTGGTTCTAAATATTATCCTGCGGAAATTCGTGGTAAGAGTGAACTGGTATCGATATTGAAGAAAGAATCTTGGGATACAAGTGAAACATTAGTTACGAGAAAACCCTCTACTTCCCCAACAAGATTGCGAATTTATGATAGAGTTAATAGAAAGCAAGAAGCTGAGTATCCTTTACTCGATGCAAAAGGTACTGGAACGAAGAAAAAAGCGACTGGGAAATCAAATGGAATGAAAGATGTTAAAATTAAGAGAAACGATGACGCAGGGCGAACACCTTTACCGAAGCGAATAGGAAGTTTACTTTCGGACGAAGCAATTGAAGACTGCGAGAGTTTTTATGGAAGTGATAAAGAAACGGATGACGCTCTGATATTTTCCGATGATACGGAAGTTGACGTTGGTAGCTCAAGTTCGGAAGGAGAAAGTGCTAACTTAGACGAAAACGCTGAACACCTCTTGGATAAGGTAATGAGGAAAGCTCTCTGCTTTCATGAATCTAGTAGTGCAGGACTGAGAGTGCATCCGTATGCTAGCGTAAATCACTTCCGCTTTATGAATTATTGTTTGCTGAAATATTTTGGTAGGGTTTGATTGTTTCCATCTGTTTTCACAGGCTAAGCTTGACCAGTTTCGTGATCCTTTACTGAGTAAAGGAGACTCGAAGATGTTCGGTGAAAGGAGACTACCAAGATCTTCTGGTGGATTGACAAGGGCGAATTTGGAGCGAGATATTCTTGATTTTGAGCAGTTTGCTCAGCAAATGCTGCGCAGGATGGATGTCATGTTGATGACGATTGGTGCAGTTAATAATGAGAAGGATCCCTCCAAACGTCTTGAGGTTTGTTAAAGTTGTCTTGCCAAAATCAGACCAGATCTCGAAGCCTGCTTCTAATGTCTCCTATTTCTTAATTAAATGTTAAGATGTGTCATTTAATTATTAATTTTCTTTATTTCTTTTAGCTAATTAAGAGCGAAGTAAGTTGCCTTGCACCGGATGCAGCAAGTCTAATTAGCAGGGGTGATGGATTAGTTATGACTGTTCACGTCTCTGATCCAGCAAGAGCTGAAAAGATAAAGAAGGAGCATCAAGATAAGCTGAGGAGTAAATGGCACCAAGTTATGGCAGAAACCGAATCAAGGAGAGTGCAAGCTCAGAAAGCGGAAGAGTCATTACGACAGTATAATAAATTAGTTGCAGAACTTGAAGATTGGTTTAGAGATGCGCCGTTGAAGTTGGAGCAAGCTAACAATTACGAAGGTCAACTGGAATCCTTTACTGAAGAATTTGATGCCAGACAGGAACAGATTCAAAGATTGAACGATCTGGGCAATGATTTAAAACGATTGAATATCGCACATTCTGAGAACATGCGTTACAGGATCAATAGCAGATGGCAAGAAATCAGTACTCAGTTCAAGAGATTCAGTGGCAGTAAAGACAAGGACAAACTTGTCAATGATAAGAAAGTTGAAATGGTGAGTTTCTCTCCGTACAATCAGAAAATTTAAACCCCGAGCTTAAATTTTTAATTCTTTCGTTTTGGATATTCAGGGCTCGAACTTATGCCACTATTGACACTGTTTGACACTTTTTTTTAGCGATGCCACTATTTTGTCACTGTTATGGAAAAATGCCACTAATGTCATTATTTTATCGTAATTGGCCGTTAATGCCACTATTTCTTTCTTTTCGAACTTCTTCGCTGATTGGCTAAAATAACATGTTTATCATCTCAAGTACAGAAATATATACCGAAAAATAATCCTGAAGGCTAATATATAGAAAAATTAATTACAAATATTTTAAATTGGTCTACTCTTTATTTCAGCAGCTTCGGATTGTACCTTTTTTAACACTGTACCTTTTTTCTACTTTTTGAAGAAAAATCTTTCAAAATTGTACCATTTTAATTTGTAACATTTACTGGTTGAAGATTTTAAAGTCGAAAGCGTCCGACATCGAATAATTTTAAATTCTATTATTAAAAATTGAACAAATTCATATTTCATACTGCTTTAAAGTATAATTTCCAAGTAAAAGCCTTAGCTGTCGATATAGTTTAAATTTAATATCGTTCAGAAATCAATGATATAAAATTGAAAGAGTTTCAAATTATTAATTTAATTTAATCACATTCAAGTTTATAAAATATTGAATTGAAATCATTTAAGATTTAAGAAGCTGAAAATTTAACAATTTTAAAATCAATAAGTTCCAAATTTAACAATATTTGAATGTGATAGTTTCAAAAATAGACCATGCTAAATAATGCATTACTCTTTTATTAAAATCAAAAATTTCATATTTCAAAGTCTTCTGTTATGAAAATAGCTCAAATTATAACTAATTCCCATTTATTAAGAATCCGAAAGACAGAAAATTAATAATTTTCGACTTTGCTAAAAGTTAAATTTACAAAATTAAAACTAGAACTGAGAAAATATTGCAAATCGAAAAACCTTTAAGTTAATACAATTTTTTAAATTAGGAAACACAAATTCAAAAGTCATGTGAACTATAAATGTTAGAACGAATTATTTTAGACATGGATAAATCTTTTTATTGAAAAATAATTCAGATATGGACGTCCGTAAAACTGGAAGCTAATTATTTTTATTTAATTTAAAGTATGTAGACATTTCTGGGATTTAAAATCAGTTCAAAATTAAATTGATTGTGTTTAAAGGAAATTTATTAATTTTATTGGAATTAGTGAATTAGGAATTCATTTTCAAAGATTTTCTTGATCTTTGAACATATTTCAAATCAGAGTTTAATTACTTTCATTCTTTTCCCATGATAATAAATGTAACTGTCAGATTGATTTTTAGAATTAAACAAAAAATCACCTTTAAAATATCTGCAAAAGACTCGGAATTTGTAAATCAAAATTCTGTAGCAACTGTAGTATAATAAATTGAAAAAAAAGTTTCATACCAAATTTTATCAAATGATAAAAAATATCAAAATAGAACTTCTATCAATTAATTTTAGAATTTATTCAATGAAATCTTTTAGGAATCCCAAATATCTCTGTAGAAATTAGAATGCAGAATTATCAGTATAATTTTATGGATTTTCTTTACAAATACTGTTATGTTCAATTTGTGCATGCTTTATAACTTTAAAAAATGGAATAGGTTTAATAATTCATTTCATTTGTGCAAATATAATTTGCATATCCATAGGATTTTATGACAGATAGAAGAAAATTCATGTTCCTACATATTGTTTAATATTTATTGTACTTTTTTGTACATTCAGCGTTTTATCTCATTTTATTTGTTAAAAAACCAACAATATTACAAATTGGAGTTCTTTATCTAAAATGTTTACTCTGCCTTCCTAAGGAAAGAAATTTTTTGAAATTTTATGCGACTTATGTCACTTATGAGACTTTTAAAAAAAACATTAGGTTAACCCGTCGCCTGTGTGACTTATGAGTTTATTATGTAAAAAAATTAATGCCACAATTTTGCTACTATGTTTCAAAATTTATGACACTATTAATATTATTTTCTACCTTAGAAGTGAGGCCGAACCCTGAATATTATTAAATAATTAATATTGTCGTGTTCATTATAAAATTGTAAATTTACAATTATATTTAATTTTTCTATCTTGTCGTTTCACAGGACGTGGGAAGAATTTCTATTCAAGAATACCTTACGAGATGCAGCAAACTTAGAGAAGCCATATCAACAATATCGAGATCTTTGAATGCGATGCCTCTGAGTGGGAAAGACTACGAATTGTTCGCAAATCAGGAGGAGTGCTTGAAAAAGATCGCAAATGCATTGAATATATTGAAGCCAAGCATTGAAGAAATGGTTTTCCTTTACGAGAGTATCGAGCCACATGCGAGGAAAGAACAAGAAGATCAGATCAAGCGTCTTTCTGAGAAACTAAAAGACGAGTGGCAAGATGTGAATCGAAATTATCTTGAAAGGAATAATCGCTGGTCTAAGTGCATCGAAAAATGGAAGGAGTTGCAGAATATTTCCTCTAAATTTGCCGAGTGTCTCGAGAAAACGGAAGAAATGGTGAAAAAGTTGAAATCAGAGCCACACTCTCAGGGAAGTAAAATTGCAGCTTCAGAGCTGGAGAAAGAAGTAATGAAAATGCAGAAAACCATGAACAATATTTCAAGTTCAACTGCAGAGATTGTAAACAGATCCACGAGGGAAGATGTAAAGGACCTTCAAAATATGGTTGAGGAGTTAAAAAATCGATGGCAGCGACTTATTAATGAATTAAAGATTTATAAAGAGAAGTAAGTTGAATTTTTGTTATATGCTACAAAACATCAAGTTTTTAAGCACAAATGATTGTTTTTATTGATAAATTTTTGATAATTTAAAATTGGGTATCCACGTTAAATATTATTCACGAAATGAAAGTCCATTGAGTATATATTACTTTTGAATGATTTCGCCGAATAGTTAGAGGTAGTAAAACTGTTCTCTGTTAGATATTTTCGCGGTAATTTGATTTACATATATACAGAATAAGTTCAGCGTATTTTAGAGACAATATTATCAGGAAGACGAGATTCTCACCATAGAGCTATTTCAGTCGTAGTTTGGCTCTCGTGCCGCGGAGAACGTAATCTGAATAATTTCATCTTAAAAAGACGAAAAGTCTGTAAATATATAATCAATGAAGTGGCAATAATAAAGCGAGAAGATTTCCATGATAGCAAATTCGGTCGAGGTAAAATATTAACGACTGGGGTCTAAAAGGAAGATATTTAAAAAAAGATGTGCATTTCAAGTCAACTTTAAGCTCTTTTGTCACTCTTTAAATAAATGAAAGTAACCTTTTAATTAACCTATTTTTTGTGTTTAAGGGATATCGCCATGGAAGGAAAAGTTAATAACAGTGAGAAAGCACTTGAAGCGGCACGTAATATCATCGAACAAATAAATACCTTACTTTTATCGACTGCAAATCCGTCAGA
>CAKNWU010045182.1:0-10016 GCA_932072015.1 Andricus quercustozae
GTTCTCGATAGCTACCTTTTTGCAGGGAAGTACTATACGTATTTCTCTCGGTGGCGTAATTGGTTAACGCTCCACTCATGGATAGTGGCGTTCCCAGTTCAAATCCGGGCTGAGGAAGATTTTTTCTTGTTTCTCAAATTTTATTTGTCCAAAGTAATCGTTTAACATCAAAAATTTATATTAATTAAAAATTTAAAAACTCGGACGTTAACATATTTAAATGGTAATAACATCTTCCAAATATTAGTTAGATTAAACCTAAGTTGATGAAAAGTGGTTTGTCGCAGTTGAGAAATACGTATAGTACTTCCCTGCAAAAAGGTAGCTATCGAGAACAAAAAAATATCTGCTACAGTCTCGGTGGCGTCATTGGTTAACGCTCCACTCATGGATAGTGGCGTTCCCGGTTCAAATCCGGGCTGTGGCAGATTTTTTCTTGTTTCTCAAATTTCAATTTGATTTAAAAATTCAGAGCGAGATTTAAATTAAGAACGTATTAAGTTTATTATTAGTATGCTGCAAATGTATTTGGAAAGACTAGTTTCAAGTTTTTTTTCAACAAAAATGTTCAAATTTGTTTGGAATTTAAATTCAGATTGAGCATAGATTTCAAAGAAATTAATTACTCATATAATTCGAGCCCTTCCAAATCCGATTTGTTTTCGTTTCCGTTTGTTAGTTTTAGTTGCAAATTTTTACATTTTTGAAGCAGGTAATAATTTTTAATGTTTGTTAGATTTGAATTATTGAACACAAAACCAAATGACTCATTGCATTTTTTCAAAAATCCAAATATCTGATTTAAAGAGTTGATAGCTGTATCTGATACAGTAAAATAAAATTTTTTAGTTAAGATTGAAAAGAAATCCATTGTATCATGAATAATTTTTGCAGAATAAGCAAAAAGTTGATTCACAATTTAAAAATAAACGTCCAAAACTCTTTTATACGTATTTCGAGGTTGCCTCTCGGTTATTGCAAGCCAAGAATGAAAAAAAATCGTATTGTTTTTCTCAAAAACGCGTAGCACCATTTTTATCTTTCTTGGCTTAAAATAACCGAAACATATACAAAAGAGAAGCCGTATTTTTTTGAATGCCCCTAATACTGCTATATTTTTTATATTACAAACGGAGTACAAAAACTGTTAATCTTACAGGGGTCCTAGGTTATAATAGTACTACACAAATTTACGGATATAAGTAAAGACAGCATAGTTTTTTGTTGTTGTAAATCTTAGAATAATTTTCGGTACATCATTTAGTTAGAACATTCTGCACTTCTCACATGATTTTCTGTAAAAAATACAGAAAAACACATGCTGTCACTATATTCTGTAAGATTAGCAGGATTAGCTGACTATTTTTCTCCGTGAACAATTAAATTAAATTATAATCTTGTTCTAAGTAAAAATATAAATATAATAAGGTTAATACGTAAATGCCTCATTAATTTATGGGCTGACTTTCCTGAACACTTTTTAAAACATCTCTTCAACTTTATGTATGAACTGTATAATGAAAACTAACTTGCTTCAGTTTCATTTGAGATTTTCTAACAAACCTGGTCATAACTGCTTCAAGCATACACAGCCCCTCAAAAAAAAAATGTCTTGATCTAGAGACAAGATCCATAATTTCCTATGGTTTTTGACACGCTGATCACGAACCTGAAGGCCGTTTTGTCGTGCACATAACCTCAAAATTTACGTATTTTGAGAAAAAATTCTTTTTTTTCGAATGACGTGATTTCAAGAAAATTAAAAATAGACAAGAAGTATAGTTTGTTGTATTTTGTGCTGAAGTTTGCAGGAGGACCATTTATTAAGTTCAATAACTCATCGTCAGACACACTACGGCTTCATCCTCACACCCTAACGTCCCTTGTAGGGCAACGCGCCCTACATCATCATCACACCAGCAAGTTTACTTACTGCGGTCAAAAGTATAAAGTGTCCTACCAACATATTGCTAAAACGCTTTTTGTCTTTAAACTTCGGACAGAACCGTGAGTGATCAACTGATATAAGGAATAAGATTCTTTTGCAGTTGTCAGTGATAAAGGACAAATTTCACGATGTTGTGTAATTTAAGATAGTAACTGTAAAGTCGAAGTTCGAAGAAACATGAATATCGGTATGTTAAGTAATTTGCCTGCAGTTATTGAACTTAATAAATGGATGTCCTACAAAATTCAGCACAAAACACGTAAAACTATACTTTTTGCCTATTTTTAATTTAAAAACTCACGACATTAAAAAAAACGAATTTTTTCTTAAAATTCAAAAATTTTGAGGTTATGTGAAAACTTAGGACAACACGATAAACCGGCATTCAGATTCGTAATTAGCGGGTCAAAATCCATAGGAACTGATGGGTCTTGTTTCTAGAACAAGACACTTTTTTGTGGGGCTGTGGTATGATTAGGAATTAGGTAGGGATAGATAAGCACTAAGTACCTTCTGGGTTTCCTCACACTGAAAAGCTCGGTCTAAATTGCTATTTAAGTGAGATTATGAATCAGCTAAACGTATCTAGGTTACCTTTCAGATTTTCTGAAGCTGTACGTAGGGCAATAAACAAATCTAGCGCCGGCCGGGGCGGCTGCCCCCTAACACGACCTTTACCTGGCCGCCCGTGTGCAAGGCACACATTGTAAGTCCTCAAGGACTTACAAGTTTTACAAAAATGTCGAAGGAATCTGTCAAAATACCCTAAATAGAGTTTTAAATCCTTGTGAGCCATTTCATGCAAAATTTTGATCTAATATGGAAATAGAAAAAAATCAATCTTCCATTGTTACTTTAAAGTTCTCTTGGTCAACAATGGTCAACAAAAAGCTGCAGCTATATATCCTTGTCCTTACTGTTTCATCACATTAACCGACATGAAAGTTTTTCGTACAGATTGAGTATGTGACAATAATGACAAGAATGAAGAAATGGCTATTGAAATTCAATTTCTCGTTACAACTAAAGACTGTTTACGACTGAAATCCTATGGAGATTTCAAGGATGATCACGAGAAATTCATAGCATTAGGTGGAAATAAAAAATTAACTTAACGTTGTCATAGCACAGTAAATCTTCGTCTCATAAAGAAAGAAGATTATGAGCTTGTTATTGAGAAATTTATCGTTCCAGAACTGCATTTCGTGTCTCATTTCTGCGTCTCATACTTACCCTCGTATTTTTCAGAAAAATCAATCACAATGAACATTTCATTTTCTTTTCATTCACAATTTAGCTTCGCTATTGCTTTGTGTTGGTGACTAGTGTCCTGTCCAAATTGTTTTACAAAGATTATTGCATCCACTTCCGTAAGTTTTAAATGAAAAATAGACGGTGTGCAAAATTTCAACCCGTAGAAAGTGATGCATGAAAAATGTCGTCAAGTTCTGGACGTAATGTATAGTATAAATGTATAGTTTATAATTCTTAATATCAGAATTACAGGATATATACAGTGAATCAGTGATGAATTGATTGATAAACTCAATATTCCCCACTAAAAGCAAACTTGATTCATTTAAATTTCTGATTTTGTTACAACGTCGAACGTTATACCAGCGACCATTAAAAGAGAATTGATATTAACAGCGAAAAACAGAAACATGCCCAGAGGAAGCAAAACTATTAATATAGTAGTGCATCGGCGGCCCAATTCGGGTAGCTATGTCCATAGAACATCCATATAGAATAGATATGAACCCACAAAATTTGATCAGATTTCTGCAATATCTATCACGTCAGGGATATCTACTCTCATGCATACGCGGCACATAAAAGCGCAACTCATTTAGCGATATTGACGAAAGGAACGATCCAAACCATGAGTAAATTCGAGAAACGTCGAACGATTTAATTTTCACTATTTTCTCATCGGTGGCCTCGTGAGAGAATGTCAGACTTTGCTTTTATAATGCTATATTTATCTTTATATAAAATAATTAATTCGCGTTTAAAGGGAAAACGGTTCAAGTAAATTGCACGGTGTAAATGCAGAAGAGAAAAGTGAAAATTCTGTCAAAACCCGATTAAAAGGTTTGCGTAATTTTGACAGTTTTGAGGTAAAGTTGTTATTTTGTTCCCGATATTTCCTCTACAAAATCTTCATGTTTGCTAGGATTTCGTTGTTTGTCAGTATTTAGTGACACTATATAAATAATTTGACTTTAATTCTAGGTCTCCGTTACTGTCTCTAGATTTTTTACTATATAAATATTAGAAACCCGAAGTTTCCGATCATTTTCAATTGTTTTGCAGTATTTTCACCAATGCCAAACTAAAATTATAATTGTGATTTTTGCATGTAATATCACTTTTACTGAAAGTGAGTATCAAATTATAATATATTTATTTTTTATGTGAAATTCCTCGTTGGATATGAATTTAATTTTGCTAAGATGATGTTTTAACTGAGTGGATAGCTATGACAAAAAAAAATAATATTTTTGCATTTTGTATGTTTTTTTAAATATAAAAATTATGTATGGGTCTTAAAAATTGCTTCTTTTACAGAATTTTCGGTTCAGAGGGCCCTCTTTCAAATGGACTACCGCTTAAAAAGTACCCAATTTGAAAGCTTGAATTTGAAAGAAATCACTTTGAAATGTATATTTTTGTAGTAAAAAATTTGTCGCCTCTATTTAGCACTGAATTACGTGGGGTGTGATTTTTTAAAATTCGGAATGAGGGATTTGAGGAAATTTTCTGTTCCTCCTTTCGAATATACCAAAATGTGTTTGAGAAGGTATTTGTTTGTATATCCTTATTACAAACGGGATAAAAACCTTAATTTAAACCATTGATTTGCTAGTAAAGTTAATTATTAATTAAGTATATTATAACTATGACTACGTAATTTTCTTATCGTAAACTAAACACAAATTTTTAGACGTCCCTTTCGGCGCTCAGAACTTACTACAATCCTTCAGTGTCAAAAGAATTTTACGTTTAATTAAAAAAATTGTAATGCATCAGGGAGTAAATAATTTAATGGATTTTAAGAATTCGCTGCTCCTATGTATCTGTTCATATTGCTTCGATTATTGTTCGGCATAGCAGTATCCATTCTTATTGTTGAAATATTTTGTTTGAGTGATGAACTTTTTGAAAAACTAGTTTTATTAAAAGAGGAAGAAATTACATGGAAAGTTTGTAGCTCAGAATTAATAATAATGTAAAATAAAAACAGCTTACATATTATTAATGCAAAATACTTGATTAATTTACGTAAATTTATATATAATTGTTAAGTTTTAAAACACTTCAAAATAAAATACAAACTATCTGAAGCTTTTAGGAATTAAAAATGACTTCTTAAAAATTCAATAAAAAAAAGGAACGTCAAGGTAACGCAGTAAGTTTTTCAGTAACTTTAGGCATCATTGACTAACCTTTCACTATCATACGACTATCTTTCGAGCTATCTTATCAACGCCTACATTAAGTCTGAACTGTGCTACACAAACCATAGCATTTTTTGGTCAAATGATAATTTGGTGAATCGATATTCCGTTCAACTGCATACCTATCCGCTAGTCTGACCACTACCAGGCACAAGTTGATGCAGGTAATAATAACGGCAGGTTTACCCAATGATAGTGCGAAAAATCTGTTTTGATATTTACCCTTTTAAATATTGCAAAAATTGAATAATTTGCAAGTTTGAAGGTCATAAAAGTACTTTCAAATTCAAAGGTAACAACAAATTTCTAATTTTCAGTTTCAAAAAGGTGTAATTGAATTTTCCTCATGGTTGTTCAAATGTTCTATTTCAATAATTAAGGCCACGAGACTAAAAAGTGGCCTTACAAATAAAATTTCGATTCCGAGAAAAATAACAAAAGTGAATTCACATCAGTTGGAATTAATAATTTTAAAAGAACTTTCAACTGAGGCTACGTCACTTTTGTATATTGTGTTTAGGAAGTTTTTAGGTTAATTTGTACTTGAAACTGACAAAAACATTTCATACGCAGGAAAAGGGATCTATCTAATTTTTTCTTCTGAGATCCCTTTTCTGCCATCAAGATTTTTGAGTTAAAACCTCTACAGGAAAATCTGAATAACACGGAATGTTTTTAACTTTATATTTTAACCTTGATGTCCGCCAAATTATATTTATTATATTTAGCGAGCATACTTTACTTTCTTCTTTCATCAGCATAATGCGTGACAATATTCTTCGGCGCATACGCTAACTTCACCTCGCACACGAGAAGTGTTCCAACTCTTCTGTGTCACGAGTGGGAGACTACTAATCAATTACCCGAATAAGCGCCTCTCCCACCACTTAATCATTGAATGGTGTGCCGTCGCGAGACGAAGTCCGTAAAAGAACGCAAAGAATCCCCAAAAAGAGAGAGCTCCCCAAACTTCGGCACAAAACACTTTTCCCTGGATTGTTCGCTCCAACCCTTGTCCGAGCGAAGGCCCCCAAACGTGCATCCCCCCTCCCGACTGGCGGAATATGGCCGTCTCCAGAACTGAACCACGCATTCGGTGCCCCCATCCTTGATATGTTCTGCTTAAATCCCAAACTTTAAGAACTAGAATAACGCTAGACATTCCTTGTTATATTTTCTTTTACAAAATAAACATTCATCTTGACTGTACTTACGGTGCATACTTTTTATTAATCAACTCCCTCTCTCTAAATTTTAATCTTCGAGTCAGTCTCAGCACACAGACTGACCTTACTCTTATATTTCAACCTTTTTTCTTAGTGACATTTATCGAATTTTGTTTTTCTTTTTATGATACTTAGATCCGTTTTTGAAAATAAAGTAAAAGATCATGATTTGTCATAGGTATGTGTGCTATCTCTTGGTACCCGCATTTGCTGACCACTCCTCGCACCTACTCGTATGTCTAAAGGACAAGAAGTGCGACTGAGAAGTAAATTGATCTTGCTTCGTGTTTGTCTACTGGCCGTAAAAAATTTTATTTAGTTGTTACAAAGGGGCTGCTACGGTGCCAGCATTATCCCTGCTAACGGAGGCTTTATGGCGCATATGCACACCCTGTTGTGCTAGAAACACCAACATACGCGGAAAGCTTCCCCAGCCGCTGCTGATTCAATTCGAAGGCTAAAACCGACAATGGATCCAAATACCAAAAAAATGCTTGCATCAACTGAAGAAGAAGATTGGATGGGCAAGACAGAAATGGTCAGAACAAAAGCCTCCTAAATTGTTGTATTTTCAAAGAAAAAAGAAAAATTTTCAACAAACCAGTTGCATCGTCAAAATAACACTATGATTTTTCAACGAAAGAATTACTTTTCAACCAAGGAGTGGAACTTTATATTTTAATTTGAAATCAATTACAGTTGAAGTCAACAAATAAAGATGAATTTTCCACAGAATAGTTGAATCCTGAACAAAATAAGATTCATTTTCTACCAGAATAGTTGCATTTTCAACCTAAAAAATGACATTTTTTTACGAAAAATATACATTTTGGAACGGAAGTGCTCTATTTCTAAATGGATAAATCCTCAACGCAATTTTGAACACAAAACTACTTTTTCGATTTTCTTGCAGTTACCTGTCGCATTCACATTCTCGATCACATTGTATTTCGCAGTAGCATAATGATACCTCTGAATGTATATTATATAATTATATTAAAAATGCACCACGAATAATTTGTAATGAAACTTCTGCTACAGGCAGTGTAACCGTCTACGCCTACGCCAATGGCCGTCGAAAAATCTGAGACGACCACATGCTGCGTCCGGGAAATTGACTTTCGTCACAGTAATAAAGATCGAATACATTCCAACGGAAAGTTACAAACTTTAACACCAATAAATAAAGTAAATTGGAAAGTAGAGCGATTTTGTTATTTAATTTTTTAGAATAATACTCAGCTTTATTACAACCGTCTACGATAATTAGAAGCTGAGAATGTGACCCTGTTTATCATTGTTTATAGTAGAATAAGTTATTATTTTACCCGAAAGTAGCTGGCGCCAATTTGTTACACAATACTTGCACTATTGATATACTAATTTGGAGAACACCTTCTTTTAAATTACTAAAGATAGAACAGGTGAAAGGAAAAATGAAAAAAGATTGAAAAATGCGCATAACTTGGTAAATATAAACATTTGAATAAAATATTCCTCAGTAATGTTGGAGTACACCTGCTGGGGAGTATTTTTTCTTTCTTGACAATTTTCGAAAAAATGACTTGCTGTACAGAAAAACAGCTTTTAATTGTTCACTTTTACATCCAGATAAGTGCCTTAAAATTCGCAGGTGCTCTTTATATATCATCTTTTACATGTATACAAATTTTCAAGCTTTTCCGAGTCACTGCAATGAACCATAAAAATTCGCATCTTTGCCAGGTCGCCAACGCTCACCTCTTCCACTCAGACTTTTTAAGGCACGCATTTTTACGTTCGTCAGAGTAAGTTAAATCTGTCAGGTGACAATTTTTCCTTTTTCCGCTCATTACACCATTTATGTCATGGGCTCTTGGTCTGTATGGACAGGTGCGGTTAACGCGCGGATGGGTGGTCGTTCGTGATTCTTACTTAATAGTGTTTTCACCGGAGGAGGTTAGTTGCGCCAATCCCCCTCAGGTAGGTCGTAAGCCGTAGATTAGTTGCGCCAAGACTATATATACTATACATAAACAATGTATAACTTTTACACTACTTATGTGAATATATCTAAAAAGAAATTCCTATCACAGTGCAAGAACTTAAAGTTGTAACAAAAAAAATTGAAAAAATCTGCTGTGAAAAAATCTACATTATTTTCAACTTTACAATATCAAGTGTATATTACATATATTTATTTCTGTACCTCAGTCTGGGGCTGCTTATTCAGATATTGCAAAATAATGTACACATTTTATTTTTCATGATTACTTTAATATTTATTTCTTATTTTGCATTAAATTTTATTATCAGATACCCTGAAAAATGTATCATTTCAATAAACTTATCTTATTACAATTCATAACATCCATTGGCATTGAAACAAAAGTACTTTCATTGTCTTGTTCTTAAAATTTGAAAAAATCACATTCTATTTTTAAAAAATGGTTACTAAACATTTTATTGCAACTTGTGTCGTTTTTCCATAATTTTAATTTATTTTTAATTAATTTTTCATGTAATTTTTGACGATTTAAACTAAAAATACGCATCATAGCGTAAGGTTGTCTTAAGAAAATTTGTAGATATAATTTAGGCCAAACATTTTGTTAAATAAAAAGTTATTGTAGCTTGTGTCCTTTTTTCCAAAAAGTTATTTTTTTTATGTTTAATGTATTTTTATAATAGAAGTTTATAAACTATTAAAAGATATTTTGGTGGAACAACTTTTTTTGTCATTTTTTTCGTCTCTTGGATCGTTTTTCCAAAAATTTAATTTTTTTATATTTAATCTTATATTTTACGATTAAAAGAAAGTCTACTTGTCCTATCTGAAAATTACTGATAACAAAACTTGTAGATCCTTTTTGGGTTAACAATTTTTATCGATTAATTTTTTTCGTATCTTGTGCCGCTTTTCAAACAGAATTTCATTTTTTTATTTTGAATGTTATCTTTTACGATTAAAACTAAAACTGCGCGTGTTATCAAAAAATTATTGATGACAAATTTTAATCTTTTTCGGAAGAGCAACTTTTGTCTATTCATATTTTTCATAGCATGCGTCGTTTGTCCAAAAACTTAATTTTTTTATTTTTAATATTGTTTTTTACGAATCAAATAGATACTACGCATCCTATCAAAAAATAATTCGTAACAAATTTGTTTGTAATAACAAGGTTGTTTTGATAGTCCTTAACAATTATCCGGTATACAGACGAGGAAAACGACGACAACGTCAACGACGAAAGACAGACAGCCACCGACGTAAAAACTATTATTTCTGACTCAGGGGACCTCAGAACGTCTTGTAGGGCTATCAAAAAGTAACGTTTTTATTTTTTTGACTTTATTTCATATCGTGCTTTATTTGGCTTAAAATGTTAATTTTCGTTTTTT
>CAKNWU010045184.1:0-11092 GCA_932072015.1 Andricus quercustozae
GATTTTTATTTAGACCAAAATTTCTATTTTTTTGCGCCAAAAACCCGAATTTTTGGAACTTCAAACGACGAAATTTTGGTAACAATCATCGCCATATTTTTAATTTTCATGCTCACCACACTAAAAAAAAGGAAAACGTGTCTTGCGGCAGAAATAATCTTCGCGCAAAAAAGTATATTATATCAGTAGACTCTGGCGTGTTATCAAAATGTGTATGTGTTTCACGATTAGTCCCTTTATCTTTCGGTGTTTACTACGGGAATTCCTCTTTGAACCTATAAATCACATATTTGTTTGATAGGATACGGCAACATTGATTAGTCGGTCGAAAGTCAAGAGCAGTCGAAACTGTCTGTGTTTGGCGAAGGTGATTAGACCTTCTCGTCAAACTGACACTGGGACCGAGATGTTTGTGCTCCCTCAGCTTGGATCAGAGAGGATGACAGTGATGAATGAGAGTTTTGTATTTAATAGACTGATCGATGTTGTTGCTTTGAGAACATAAAAGGAAAGGACTGAAGCAGCTGCCCGATGATTCTCAACAGGACTTTCATCAACCTGCCATATTTTCGATCCTTAAACTCGAGATGTCTATAAATGATTGCAAAAAATTCTACAATGTGCATACATAGTGAAAGAGTAATCTAAAATTGACAACATAAATTATCATGTACAATATGATCAGTGGTTGCGATTTAATTCAACTAACTACAAGCTCAAATAATACCGCCATTTCGAGTAGAAAATATAAAAATTTGGTGAAAACTTTTATCACAAAAATTCAAGCTGAAAATGGTCATAATTGAAGAATTTTTTAATCAAAGGCAATTCAATCGCACACAATTTTGAGATGATAAAAAAATGAGCTGTCTACGGTTGCGGAATACTTGTCAGTACGTAAAAAATGTTTACGTATCCACGTAAAAATGTAGAAAATTTTAAATTATTATCTCTCATTGCAAGTGATAGTAGGGTGATTGAAAAGCGATTAGAATTACAAGTAAAAAAAGGCTTATTGGGATTATATTTCGATCCCGGCTGAAGCACCACTAAAGTACCGAACATGTGATAAATCAGTTTAAAAAAAGTCCTGCTTAAACAAATATAAAGTACCATAACCGTTCGAAATACTTCCTACTGGTACAATTCCAAATATTATCTCGTTTACTCATGTCCCAAAAAAGTCAAAAACAGTTCTGCCGTGGAAATTATTTTTAGTTCAAAAGTACGAGAAAATTACATCTTTATTTGTCTCGTAATTTGCTCCCAAAATTCGATTCAGTGAAAGTTCATTGCGAATCAGTAAAATTTCATTGGAACTCAGTGACGTACTTCTGACTGTTTGAATCAGTGAAATTTTGCTGAGAATCAGTGATTATTCTCTGAAGTTTCCATCATATTTCACTGGGTTTTTAGTAGAAAATCTTACTAGGATTTTTATCACGCCTATTGAAACTTCAGTGACTTTTTCCACAGAAAAGAATTTTTAAACATCCTAAAATTTCAGTGAGTAATTACTGATTCACAGTGAATTTTCAATGATTCAAATAGCTAGAAGTATGCCACTGGGTCTCATGAAATTCCACTGATTCAAATTAAGATCCGTTACATTTTTCTCGGCAGGAGTTTTTCTTAACTTTCTGGGGACCTGAGTTAGGAATTCTATAAATTTTAATAAAAATTCAGTGGGATATTTCTAATTATTTTGTCTGAAAAATATGATTTTAATTGGTATGATGCTAAGAATGCTATTATCCTTTATCATGAGAGAAATAAAGAGAGAATTCACGGGGATGTTATTTATAACGAGAGAGGGTAATACAGCTATTAATATAATATAAAAAAGGATATTTCGAGATATAACAAAGTTTAGGATGGGATTATCAATTGGACAAGTTGATTCATTGTTCTCGATAATAAAATCGTAATATGCAAATGAATGTTGACCAAAGAATGGAAAATTGCACCAAAAAACTTCTTATATTGAAATCTGTTATTATTTTCGGGTATTATGTGAATTTTAATTAAGATAAGGTTCTATTGTTCATACAAGTAGTTTTCCTATAAATAGTCGCTGATAAGGAAATCTAAATTGACTTCGAAACATGTTGGTACCTAGTAGTATAAAAGAGATGGAGAAAGAATAAGGAAAGAGTGAGAGGTTGGTGTTCGTTGACTCTTTCCTTAATTCCTTGTTTATCTTTTACTTTTGTTATACATTTGTCTCGAATGAGACGAAATGACGTAGTAGAAAATCTAATTTTGATTTGTGAGCTTTTTTGTGTTCTGATTTTGGTACATAAAATGGTTTATAAGAAAGTAGGTTTCATTTCGATCTTAAAAGAATTTTGAAAATAGAGTCCTAAGCTCAACATTAGTTTCAATCAGCAGTCTTTTAATTGAAACATAAATGTTTACCTCAATTTAACGAAAGATATTTATATTTGGTTTAAATATTTCTTAAAGAATGTTTTGAAATTAGCAATTTCTAGAGATGTCTGATTTTTTGGATTTATTACTTTTCCTGCTTGGAAAGTGTAATTATCTGAATAGATTGGATCAGAATCAACAACAAAAATTGAGGAAATGTAATCATATTTAAAGTATACTTTACTTGCGATCATTTTGGTATTACATGGGGACTTTTTTTACTCGGGAATAATTTCCATACACTCACACTAAAATTGTAATTACTCCTTGATAATACATGTATAATAGATGTATGTATTCTATGCATAGTTACCTGAATCTAATGCTTCGGAGGGCTACAATTTACGAAGATTAATGGTCCATTTCCATTCATAAATGAGAAGACAAGTGGGAAGTCGTTGGAGCTTTATGAAATGTGAATTGACAAGTAACTCATTCACTCACTCGACAAAGAAACTTAGTTTGAATCTCTAAGCTTGAGTAAAGCGTTATTTTACGAGCAATAAAATGACGAATTATGACTCTTCTTCTGAGACAATAGGCCCACGCACCGACTTCACACACACGTTCGACTTCTCAAAGCTGGAACGCGTTATGAATTATCTCGGCGAGAGGTTGTCATTCATAAGCGCAAAATGATTTCTCGCTGCTTATTTATGGGCATCCCACGAGAAGTCGGCAGAGTCTCGCAATTACAGAATAGTTTAAAGCGAGAGAGGTGTGTGTTCAGGCTGGAATTGGCAGAGGAAAAGGCACATTACGCGAAGGTCCAGAAAATCGTAAAGGAGTAAGTGCGGTAGTTCAGGAATCTTGTATTATTCAACAGCTTCAGTTATGGCGCCCATGGTTCCCAGCAGTCTGCTGAGCTGAGGAGCCAACAATTGCTTAACAAATCTTCGGCAAAGGCATTTCCTGGAACAAACAAGAGCCGTGCCGCAATTCACTGTGATTTTCTCCATAGTGGTTGCATCCTCTATTTGTAGGTCTCTGACACGAAGTCTTTGCGCCTTCTTGTCGAAATAATCAAATCGTCAGAATTTAGACGGCTATTTTCTCGTCGACACACTAAATCGTTGCAATTGTCTCAGCTTCTGCCGTAACATTTCTCGCCACGTACCCATGAATTACGTTTATTGCTCAAATAAAGTTTTGCTGAACCGTTACAGTGTTGATGGAAGCCTCTTAGATTTTCCCACGTTATATGGGAATAATTCTCTTCATGAATTAGGGAAAACCAATGTTGAGATGTTAATTATCTATTTATAATTAGGATCAAAACATTGCCGCATGTATGTTAGAATCCAAAATTTGTAGACAACACTTTCGAAAATTTGTTTCATGTAATCAGTTATATAAATAGGTACAAAATCTTAAGACGCCACGTTCATTAGCAGAGAGTGGACTCATTAAATTCTCTTATCGCTTTGCACGATCGCAAGCGTTTCGAGCGCATCGGCCTCACGCGCTCACGATTCGCATTCGACTACATCCGAAGTGATCAGAACTGTATGTGCAAAAATTCAATTGCAAAACCTTCGTCACCCAATTTCCTTCGAGTCCTTCCTTTTGTCGAGGCACGCGATCGTAGATTCTTCCTGTAATGTAATGTAGCAATGTAATGTCGTTTTGTTACATAAATTAAAGTTTTTCTTAAAAAATTTAAAAATAAGTTAAATAGAAATTTTAGATGTAGAGATAGCTACTGCCTGGGCAAATCAGGGACTTAAAGTCCCAGATGCAAATATTATCCGTCTTGCGCCAAGGGAGTACATCGGATATCCTAATGACTGATAAATTAATAATAATATAATATAATATAATATTGTCATCATCAAATAAAATTCGATCGATACGTACCTATTGTTATATGCCATTAGCTCAATGGAGACAAATACATTATTGTGTAATTTGAACTTTCTCTGACTTTCATCCATACATCAAGGGCTTGTAGCTTGTCCCTGGACACAGCTATCGGGTGCGGATTCTACTTGGTTTTTGTTAGAAGCGTTGCCCGTGGGTGCAATTATCGGAAAAGAGGGACGAGGCGATGATGCGGGCTCACCACGTGCAATTACTCCTCGTAAATCACGAAAGAGAGAAAGAGGGAGAGAAAGATACCAAAAGGGAGAATGAAAACGATTGTTCAAGCGAGTACGAGACATATAGTGTCGAAGAGAAAGAGAGACCTATGGATAACCGTCGCTCGTGAATTGCGGTGTTTCCCCACTGTGACCACGGTCTGACGAGGTGTCGAGCCGCGAGATGGCTGCAGTGCAACCACCAATTACTCCTCGTAATTCCACTTGCCTGCCTGCCTGTCTGTCCATCTGCCTGCCAGGCTACTCCCGTTTATGTCTAAGGATCTATATTTTTCGCGCGAGCGACGTGACGAGCGAAGTTGAAGTTCACAGCTACGATCTGAGGCCAAGGAAGGTCGAACTTTCATGCCTGGACTCAGGGTCGGGGATTACTGACCGTTTAAGAAGTGGATGATTTCCTGGAGGAGATAATGTGTCAGATAATTGAATATGTTACTTCACCTTTTTCGAGTTCTTCATCGAATTCAGTCCTTTAGATACTCCTTCAACTACTTAAACCCCTTTGCACTCTGTACCACCTCCATCAACTAGCCTCCTTCTCTTTCAGGATCACCTCATTATTAGGGCAAACTCAACCATAAAAATGTCTGCACGGAAAGTCAACAAGTGTAGCTATTTATCTAAATGAGATCCACGGCACCCTCGAAACTTTAGTGAATCGAATCCCGGCTCCAGGGTGACGATCGTGGCAGAAATGGCATCGATGAAGATACCGACGTGTGCATTCGAAGCGTTGAAAGCGACGCTACTCGGCGGGTGGTACTTCTTGGTGCTTCCATTCTATTTGCCAGTGCACCAGGAGCGAGTGGTGAAGATAAAAAAAGAGGGTGAAGGAGTATTCCTGAAGAGGAAAGAGAGAGGAATCATCCGCGTGGGCGGCCGGATCGGGTCCGGCTACTCGCCCTGGGTGGCGGGCTACTATCCCTGCAGTATCTTATGGTTGTAGCACAGTGAATACTCGCGAATGCATGGACCGGTCAGGTATTATAATAATGCGAGGCTATCTATGCATCGTATCGACTTGTCGAGTTATTGTTGCGCCTTGCCCGACGTCGCAAGACCGTTCCCCAGCACCGCAGTGGCCACGACATGGACACCACAAACACCAGGATAAAAATAAAGGAACGTGTTGCAGGTTTGTCTACAGTGGAGCCCAAGAAAGGCTGATTCAGCTCTGCTGCAGCGGTAAGTCTCTGCTAACTTAGAGAAGTAATTGTCAGGAACAAATACTCTATAAATCTGCCACTTTTACCTTGTTCCTCATACTCTCCACTGACGACCTCTCTGCATCAACCCGTCACCCGCGTCCTCCTCCGCACCTCTTCAATGTACCCACCGTCTTACACCTCCCAGAACATTCACCCATCATCATTCACCCTGTAACTCTCTACCCTCTACCCTCGTCTTCTGCTGAAATATTTTCTATCTCTTATTCTCACCATTAACGGATCCTCACCATCAAACCATCTCCTCAACCGCATCTGTCTACTGAAACTCTTCTCCCCTTCACCATATACCTCAATCATCACTTAACCTTATAACCCCTCTCTTTCTTCAGTTCTTTTCACCATGCACTCTTCATGCTCCTCCCTATTAACCTTTACACGCAGTCGGCAGCAATAAGCAGGAATCGGCAGCATTGCGCCGCGTCGTTTTACGTTCTTAGAATTCATTGTAGAGAGGCCTTAAGCTAGCATTTGGAGAGGCAACAACTTCTCTGCCACCTCTTTCCCTTACCAGAAGAAGACTCTGTATCTGATTCTGTAAAGTTCTACGCCTGCACGGTCGGGAACGCGCGCGGCTGCCTCTTTATCTCTCCGCATTATGCAGTGCGTGTCCAGCATATCACCTAGCGAGACAAGCACCCAAGCTCATTTAGCAAAGGACCTACTATCTTCCCGACCGTGCCATCTCTCAGCCCGAAGCCTCTTTTAACCCCAGGTCCTGAGCTATAGGAATGCCCGCTGACTTTGTACCTACAAGGATACCGCTGAGCCCCCACGTTCCTTATCGACGGCGCCAGCACGAGTCTTTCGCTCTCCTGTACGACCTGCTTATATTTCTCATCGACTAATATCAGCCGGGATTATTCCTGGGTTTATTTATAACACTAAACCCTCATACTGACTACCGCTATGGCAAACAGGGGAAGCAGGCAGAAGCATCTCCGTGAATATGTTTACTGATAACGGTTTTCTGATGTTGATTTGTTGCGTAATTGATTATTTTACCGCAACGTTTCATTGATCGCAAGCTTTTTGTAAAATATTTAGAATAATAGATATTGTAAGTGATTCATGCAGAAAGAATACGTGACACGTTTGACAAGGAGAATGCGTCGTGTGGAATGTTTCAAACTATTTTGTTGTGTCCCAAATTTTATGTTTTATGACGAGTGACCAATAAAACCTTGAGGCCATCATTTCGTGATCGAATTACGCGGGACGGGATGCAGACAGGGATTCGAGTTAGACATCATATCTCTCAACTTCACAGATTACAGTCGACTTCATGAATGTTTCTGTTATCCGAGAACTTTATCCCAACAAACCAGAGTTTGGGCCTTGTAATCACACAATGGTTAAAAGCAAATAGTATGCAAAATATTCGATAAAATTTCACATGTAGGAAGAAGAGAAATATATTACTCGCTCGGAATGCAAGAGATTGCGTTTTTACGTTTAATAGTCATTGAATTGAATTAATTGCATAATTTCAGATAAGGATTCGATAATTGAAAATGTCCAAGTATGATTAGGATCACTTCAATTTGTTTTGCATTGAAAACAAATTACTTTTTATTTACTACATTTCGTTAGACTCTTGCCGTAAATAATTCTCGTTAAAGAGATAATAGACGATCTACGATAAAGCCTGCTTGCGTAAGGTGCAGACAAGGTCTCTTTGAATAATGTAGTATCAAACGAGAGAAAGTGTTCATTAATAAATTAATTATGCAAGATAAAACAATTACTCAAGAAATTCACAGTAAAAACAGAATACCTGAGGTTATGTTAAACTTAATTTCAGATCTGAATTGAATTATAAAAAAGCAACTAAATTTAAGCATACACAAAAAGAAAACGTAATATAAGTGAAAAAAGCTTATTCAAAGTCAAACCTTAAATTTAGTCGAACATAATTTTAAGGATTTATATTTCTCTTCGAGGTTGCTGGTGCAGACAAAGTGCTCTACTTTCTTATTTATAGAAAATCCAAAATGACTTTCTAAAGGTTACCTTTCTTTTCTCATGATTCTTGATTAATTCAAGGATCTCACGCCGTTCTCATTTTTGTATTTCAGATGCTTCTTTTTGTTACACCTTAAAATAAGTGAAATTTTCCAATTAAATTAAGTCTTTTTGTGTTCCGATTGCGCATTTCCAGTTTGCATACCTTTTGTGTGAACCGAGATGAATGACATTGTCGAGTGATGTAATATAGTTAGCACCTGTTTTGAACATTTGTAGATTCGTTCAAAATAATATTAGTCGCAAGTTTCGTAACCTATTATTCAAACTCCTTAGCAGTACTAACGAATCTTATTTAATGGATTCCATGTTGGACGCTAGATTTTGCAAGACCGGGAAATTATAGTGAATTTAATTTTGAAGAATGAAATTTACATAGAGTTTACATAGAGTAATTATTAAATCCTTTAATTACTTTTAAGCATTTTCAATTGTTAATTTCTAATCGGTCATTTTCAAATTTTAATAGAGCTTTGAAGACTAGAAAATTAAAAAAATTAAAGTATTTGAAATTCAACAGTTTTTATAGCAAATTGTTTCAAATCGATTAACTATAGACATAAAATAAATGTAGCTTTTCAAAACTGTACAATAATGTATCAAATTGAATACAAATTGACTGCAAAGAAATTTAAAATGCACTTCAAATAAAAAATAAGATAAAAGATTGTATATCTTGTGTTCAAAATTAAATCGTGCAAATTATAAATATATTTTGGAAAAGCTAAAATTTTATATTTTAAAATTGAAAATTCTTCATTTTTGAGCAGTACGAACAGGACTGTGGATTTATTTCTTTGTCGAAAATCTGAACTATTTTTATCTTATGAAGTATATGCAATGAATTCAATTGAATGTCACTTTATTTTATTTATATTAGATATGTGGGCGTCCGCATGAAAAGGGCCCTTATGGCTGGTTCTAGTTTAGGATACATTCGCGTTTATCTAAGTCAAGGTCAAAATTATTATTTTTGAGTTCGGGTGGAGGATGATACTGGGACCTATAGTGAATTAATTGGAACTATACTCATATCCAGACAGTAACCAGAAGTAGTAATATTTCATGTTCGAAGAAAAAATATAACATGTGTGCTTATGGCACTCGCCAAGTTTAGATGCATTTTTCTCGAAAAACGGTTTTTCGAAGTTCCGAATTCAAAAATTCTCCGGTTATTGGTTTTTCAACTTAAAGGGTTCATTGTGGGTTAAAATACCGGAAATTTTTCCGGCTATATGCTTCTATAAGTAAATCCATACCGACAATCAGAGCCCTTTTCATGTGGACGCCCACATATGAAATTATAAAATGTTATTTTTTAAGTCTCAGTCCTTAATGATGAAGAGTTGTGGCGCAAAAGTGCATAAATGCCAAAGCCCGAATTTTAAAGAAGACACCAAAAATCATATAATTTTAACGGATTTAATATTGTTTACACAAGACAGCACTTTCAAGCCGTTACTTACTCGTAGTCTATAGAACCATGAAAAGAAAATCGTGAAATAACCAAATACCTCCGAGAAAAACTCTTTTAAAAGGTGCGGCACGTCCCAAAAAACGCCGATTTTAAACTTGCTTGTGTTTTAATTTTAAAAGAAAGAAGGAAGTACTTTCAAGCTATCCCTTAGCTTCTATTAATCGGGGAAAATAGGAAAAAAGAAGTAACAACTTTTAAAAAAATTCCAAACATGGATTTTGACCCAGTAAAAATTCAAAAATTCGATAACTTACTTCCGAAATTCAAAAAATGTGATGGCATTTAATTTAAAACTGAACCCCATTAAATGAAACCTATTCCAAATAAAAAATTCATTTTATACATACACATTATTAAACTTCTAAACATAAAATTGCTGAATATGGAAGCTTTCAAGATTTTATTTTAAATATTACGATTTTAGATGAGTTCTACTGTAACTTTCATAATTTGCAGTTTTTTTATTCACTTAAATTAAAAAATGCTCATCTGTAAGAGCTTGAATTTTGTAATTTTAGTGACCAGTAAAAATGGTCACAAACTGGGAAACCCCGGCAATTATCCGGGATGATTGATTTTGCATTTTGACGGCCACTCTGAACTTTCCTTGTAGTATAGTAAAAGAAATTTAACATAAAACGAACAATAAAATTATGTTGAAATGAAAGGTGTACAACAAATTAAATTATCTAGATATTAGGAGTGTACTTGACTGCGGTTCATAGTATTGTGGTAAAGCTTGCGTGTGCTCTTCTAATTTCCAATTTAAAAGTAATGAGACCGTGTCGCGAGCAGATACCCATCGACTTGGACGCGTCTGGTACTTCGCGGCATGATGTGGAATGAATTGAAAAAATTCAATTTAGAATCGACCAGCGACGTCTTTCGTGAAAGACACTGGGTGCGCGTTAGGGCGATGAGCGTGGAAGAAGTAGGGTGTAAGAACCTTCAAGGGCGTGTAGTGCTGTCGGCACCCAAGTGACATTTTTCACATCGTCTGACGGCTTCGAGGAATTCGTCGCATTACGTTGGCACGCGCGCCAAGACATTTACGACACTGTCTCCGAGAAGACATTCGTTCCTTCACTAAATGCGACATCATTAATGGCCCCTATGATGCAACGATGAAAACATCTCTTTATTGTCGCCCATCTATATGTCTTTAGAGAACTTAAAAATGTATTTGGTCGTTTGCTTCAAGTCGTATGAACAACTTCTTTCATGCTACCATTTGGTTTAATGATCCATTGGAAATAAAATTCTTTAAGTCGTATATAAGATTTCAGAAAGTATTATGGGAACCGGATGCAGTCTTACTACAGTCAGTAAGAAGTGTTTGGCGAACCAGATGGAGATCCTCTGTTGGAACAGTAAATTTGTCAACACGTATCACGAGTTCCTTCTGCAATCTGTAATCTTCATATAATTACACATTACTATACTTGCTATAATTTCTATATCGTTTTCAGTGCCTAGTTTATATTTAAATTTGGATACGATATTTCAACATACTGTAGTCTTAGTTCAGACATATTTCTGAGGAATATGTTTATAGTATAAGTGCCAAAAATTGCAGTATCTATTTAACATTCCACCTCATTTCCTGCTACCAAAATCCTCCTACTCTCAAAGCAAACGTTCACACTCGATGTGAAAATTGCCTCGGTAAGAATTATTATTGGCTATAAATTACTGGCTACCCCTAGCCTCCGCATTTCGCCGTTACTCATGCAAATGACGGTGAAGCCCACGATTCGTTCCGTGAGGTATATTCGCCACTTACACTCACTACACCAGATCTACACCTACTGATCGTTGCGATGTCTGAGAAGTGA